>JAJOZX010003483.1:397500-422500 GCA_023014485.1 Bathynomus jamesi
TCAATGATAACCAACACGGGTTTCGGTCAGGCAGATCATGCCTATCACAACTAATGGAACACTACAACAACATTATTCATTCACTTGAAAGTAATGAAAACTATGTACTATACACAGACTTTGCTAGAGCGTTCGACAAATGTGACCATGGAATCATAATACATAAACTGAAATATATGGGAATAACAGGAAAAGTAGGGAAATGGATATATACTTTCCTTAGTGAGCGGCGGCAAGTCGTTACAGTACAAGGAGTATCTTCATCAGAATCAGAGGTCCTCAGCTCGGTACCACAAGGAACAGTATTAGCTCCACTACTCTTCATAATCATGCTAACTGACATAGATGAAGACGTTACCAGAGACAGCACTGTAACATCATTTGCGGATGACACAAAGTTCAGTAGAAAAATAAGAAACCCAGAAGATATAGGATCTCTACAAACCGACATAACCAGAATCTACAAGTGAACGGAAGACAACAATATGAAGTTTAACACCGAGAAATTTCAGCTATTACGGTACGGAAAAAGAGAAGACCTAAAATCCATGGAATATTATATCCCAAATGGACAGGAAATTCAGAGAAATTCCAGAGCAAAAGATTTAGGGGTTGTAATGACAGATGATGCGAAATTTGAACCACAAAATAAGATAGCAGTAAACAGAGCAAAGAGAATAACGGGTCAGATATTGAGAACCTTTAAACGAAGGGATAGGAATGTAATGATTCCTCTACTGGAAACCCTGATAATACCCAAATTGGAATACTGCTCGGTCCTAACATCCCCATATAAAAAAGAAGACATTCGACAGCTGGAAGGGATCCAGAGAAGCTTCACAGCCAAGATCAATGGGTGCAAAGAACTAAATTACTGGGAAAGGTTACGCGAACTAAACCTATATTCACTGGAAAGGAGAAGAGAGACACACACACCATTATTTACACTTGGAAAATAATACAGAAACTAGTCCCTAATCTTATTCTGAACCCTATAACTCCCCAAACAACGGTGGAAAGTAGAAACGGTAGACTGTGTCGTATTCCCAAATTGAAGGCGAGACAGGGACCATCCTTAACCCTGAAAGAAAATAGTTTTGCAGTGAGAAGACCAAAACTGTTTAATCAGTTGCCCAAAGACCTAAGAAACACGAAGGGAGTTGCAGTGGAAATCTTCAAAAGAAACTAGGCGCCTGGCTCAGAACAATCCCCGATGAGCCGGGCGTACTTGGCTATGTGAGGTGGAGAGCGCAAGAATCCAACTCACTACTTCACCAGGCTAACTCGAGAGGAGGGGCGACAAGCTTGACCTTCCCGAAATGAGAAATCATCTCGCGAAAACTTTGTAAGGTTGCAAGGTAAGGTATATATATATATATATTATATATATATGATATATGTTAAACACATATAAATTTCTCAGGGACCATTCTGGTTTGTGTATATATATATATATATGTATATATATATATATATCTATATATATATATATATATATATATATATATATATATATATATATATATAATATATATATATATATATATATATATATATATATATATTCCTGCTATTTCCAACAGAAAGGCTAAATCAATTCGTTGTAGATGATTTTAGCAGATGTTAATCTCTTCTCTTGGTTTCTTTTACGGTTAAAAGTCATTTTTACTGCAGCGCACCGTTTAACCCTTCCTTACGCCATTTGTGGATAATTGCGGATAAATCATCTTTGGCTCCATTAGTTTCAAGCAGTTCCGCAGTAAGGTAGATGCTGAATTTACGCCTGCCACTTAGTAATCTAATCCTCAGGTGTTCAGTATCAGATTATAATAGCTTTGATGGCCTTCCACGTCTACTCATATCATTTCATCGTATGTCTTCATTAGAGTTTGAACACTTGTTTAAAAATCTTTTCTTTTAACTAATTTCCCATTGTAATACATGAAATTAATGTAATTGTTAATTAATGCAATTTAACGTGATTATTTATTAGAAATTTGGGATCACTTTAACATATTGCTTCTCAGGAACCTCTCTTTAACATATTGCTTCCCAATATTTAGGATAAGGAGTACGATAAAAAATGTTCGCTTTAATAAAGTAAAGGCATAAAAAGTAAATCATAACATGTTAAAATATTAGATTGAAGTAATTTATAGAATTGTTGCGCTGTATGTCACCACAAAAAAATAAAAATGGATTTCGGAAGAATCGGTCACGCCACGTCATTTGCCACAAGTGCGAGTTGAGTAGCTCCTTTTTGCATCCTTTCATTTACTTTATATGCTATTTATGTTTGTTCCAGTAAGATTCAATAGTCTGGGTATGAACTTCAGTTTGACGATTTTTAGGTTTTTAAAATCATTTAAAATTATATATATATATATCCTTTGGTTGGCTTCCGCCCGAATTGTTCATTCTGACGAAGGTCAAGCTTTTCACTCTACCTTAGGCCTACAGTTTAACGTGGAATCCGAACCACGCCCCACCAGCAGCCCAGCGTCTAGGCCACCCAGGGTACCCATTTATCTACCAACCACTATTATATATATTATATTATTATATTGAATGCCCGGTTAGGTTAATTGAATGCCCGGTTAGGTCAGATGAATGCCCGGTTAGGTCAACTGTACGCCCTTGACGACTGGTTAGGTTAAATCGTGATATTCACGTTAGTTTTGACAGTAAACTAACGAAAATATCACGACTTAACCTAACCAATCATCAAGGGCGTGTAGTTGACCTAACCGGGCATTCACTTAACCTAACTTGGCATTCAGATGACCTAACCGGGCATTCAATTAACCTAACCGGGCATATATATATATATATATATATATATATATATATATATATATATATATAGGATCCACCTGAAGATCTTTCCCCCTAGCCTAGATTACCAACCTCTTTCTAACCAACCAACCTTTCTCTTTTTAACATATTGCTTCCCAGTGTTAATCACTTTAACATATTGCTTCCCAGGAGGGATCACTTTAACATATTGCTTCCCGAATGCTTTGGGAAGCAATATGTTAAAGTGATCTGAAATTTGTTTTATATTACCTGCAGAGAGAGAGAGAGAGAGAGAGAGAGAGAGAGAGAGAGAGAGAGGTTAGTTTTAAAATCCCAGATGGTATGCTGAGAGAGTAATTTGTTTTAAAATTTACAATTGACAACCATGCACCTCATTTTCAAATAGGTTTTCACACGGTTTAGCTGTGACCACCGAACAGAGAGGTTCTCTTACATCCAGCTGATTTCTTGAATTATATTTAACTATTTTTGTTTTATTTTAATTATTATTGTTACTTCTTCTTCTGCAGCTTAAATCCCATCTCTATATGGGGTCGCTGTTCTTGATGAGTCTCCTCCATTCTCTTCTGTCACGCACCATGTCCTCGTCCAAACTTTCCTCCCGGATGTCTGCCGCCACGCAATCCCTCCACCTCGTCTTCGGTCTACCTCTTCTTCTCCGTCCCGGCACCTCCATTTCCAGCACCCTACGTCCCACGTAATCCTCCTCTCTTCTCATCATGTGCCCATACCATCTCAGTCTGGCTTCTTGGACTTTTCTTGACGCCTCTACTACTTTCACCGTTCCTCTAATGCGTTCGTTTCTGATTCGATCCCTTCTAGTTACACCGCACATCCATCGCAACATTTTCATTTCAGGTACATCCATCTTTCTGTCACCAGTCTTCTTCATTGGCACCGTCTCCATTCAGTACAACATGGCTAGCCTAACTACTGTTTTGAAGACCTTCCCCTTCAGCTTCACCAGCATCCTACGATCACAGAGAACTCTCGACACCTCTCTCCAGCTCCTCCATCTCGACTGTATCCTACGATTCACCTCTTCCTCTGCTCCCCCCTCTGCCTCGATTGTTGATCCCAAGTATTTAAAACGATCTACCCGTTTGATCAGTTCACCGTTTAACATCACTCCCCCTCCTTCATCCAGTTGTACATTACATCTCAGATATTCAGTCTTCTTTCGACTAACTTTCATACCTCTACTTTCCAATGCCTCCCTCCAATTTTCTAGCTGTTGTTCTACCTCCTGTCTTGTCTCTGCGCACAACACTACATCATCGGCATACATCATGCACCAAGGAGCAACCCCTCTAACCTCCTTAGTCAACACATCCAACACCACGTTGGATAGGAATGGGCTCAGTGCTGACCCCTGATGCAGACCAACCCCAACTCCAAAACTCTCCGTCACACCAACACTACACCTCACTTTCGTCGTAACCCCTCTATACATTTCCTGAATCAATCTGACGTACTTCTCTGGGACCATCTTCTCCCTCAGGCACCTCCAAACCTCTTGTCTCAGTGTCCTATCATACGCCTTCTCTAAGTCTATGAAAACCATGTGCAATGCCTTCTGTCCTTCCCTGTACCTTTCCTCCAACTGTCGTAATGCAAAAATAGCATCAGACGTACTTCGTCCGGGCATAAAACCGAATTGCTCTGTCGACACACCTCCCTCCTCCCTCAGCCTTAAGTCCACAATTCGCTCCCACACCCTATCAGCTTCATACCCCTATAATTTGAGCATTCCTGTATATCCCCTTTCTCTTTGAATATGGGTACTATGATACTGGCACGCCATTCCTCCGGGACCACCTCTTGGTCGCAGAGCTTTTCCATAAGATCATGCAGGAGATCCACTCCTTCATCGCCAAGTGCCTTCCATACCTCTGCCGGTATCTCATCAGGACCCGTTGCTTTACCACTCTTCATTTTATCCAACGCCTTCTTCACTTCCGCTCTTTCCACCTTCCTCGTCATTGCCATATTCGGTAGTCCATCCTCATGGACCAACCTAGGGTTTTCCTCATTTAATAGTTCTTCAAAATATTCCTTCCATCTAACCTGTATATCTTTCTCTCTCTGTAGTACTGTCCCATCCTCTCTTTTAACCTGTTTCACTTGAGTAAAATCCTTTGTGGCTTTATTCCTGCTTTTAGCCAACCTGAATATTTCCTTTTACCCCTCTCGAGTTTCTAATTTCTCATACAGATCACGACATGCATGGGCTTTTGCCGGTGCCACCGTCTTTTTTGCCTGTTTCTTTGCGTTCTTATATACTTCCTTCCGCTCACCCGACCTAGTTTCCTCCCACAGTTTCTTTGCTTGTTTCTTACATTGTAGGGACTCTTGGATGTCATCATTATACCACCATCCTTCTTTATCTTTCCACACACTACCGGATGTTTCACCTAATACAGCCTTTCCTACGGTTCGTATTACATTTGCATTATGTTGCCACCAGTTTTGTACATCTTCTGGCATACTGGTCTCGCTCAGCACCGGCTTTTTAAAATCTCTTCTCTTCTTTCAGCTTATACCACTTGATCCTCTTAACACACGTTTCTCGTGTCTTTCTCGGTCTCCTCAACATCAGCTCCATAACTAATATCCGGTGTTGTGGTGTTACATGGTCTCATTGTTACTGACCATTATTACTTGCTGAAACTAGATTTCATTTTTGACGCACGTTTAACAAGATGAGATTCGTGAAAATAAACAGTGGAGTAGATAATTTAATTTAGAATATTAAGTATAACATTTAAGTGAATAGTTACTAAAATATTTAGTTCTGGTTTTAAATCTGATTTAAGGGCTGATTTGGGCTGTTTTCAGATAGGCCTAGCCTGTGTAGGCCCTGATTAATTGTACCTTCATTTAGGTTAGGCTAAGCCTTGCTTAGCCTGGCCAGTCAACATGCCAGTTAACAACCCTAGGCTTAAGACAGGTTCGAAGAACAAACGTTTCAAACCATCTTCAGAAAAGCCTGAATATGGTACAAAGCTCCAAGACCTTGAATTGGTAATCAAATAGTCTGACTCGGCTGTGTCATTCTTCCATGGGACTAGTTCGGTTAGGCCTATGACTGCAGATTCTGGACCTCATTTTGTCTCTCAAAAATCTCCCTCACAGTATCCAAAACTATCTGTCTTGGAGTCTTCAAGTTCAGTTACTTTGGTGGATGCTTCTGATAATGTACAAATACAACAACCGGTACTTTGTTCTCTTCCATTACTTCATGAACATGTATCCTACGTTTTCAAGAAAAGTTACGACCTATCTATAGACATTACTAGGTTCAATCCTTTCGGGATTAAAAAGGCAATAGAGTCTATTTGCAATTACCCTGTTGCTTCAGTCTTATACCGCTGTGTTAGCAGCACTTTTCTAATTGAAACAGCTAATCACAGTCAGATTAAAAAACTGCTGGCTAAATAGACTATCTTTAATGGACAGTATAGGATTGAAGTTCATACTGAAGAAAATTTAAACAAGATCCAAGGATTGATCAGAGCTCCTGAGTTGCTTAACTTATCGACAGAGGAAATTCTTAATTCACTTAGAACTGATTACCCAAATCTCATACATATACTGTACGTTGACTTTTTAGAGGCCATGGAAAATCTCCTTCATTTACACTGGTTTTGACCTTTGGGGGTGCTACCCTTTCTGAATTGATACATGCTGGCTATATACAGTAGTTTATAAGGTAGGTAAATTTTATCCCAACCCTCTACAGTTGCTTCACTTGTTTGAACTTTGGACATGGCACTAAGACTTGCACTAATAGAGTCCGATGTGCAATATGTGGTGGACATCACGAAGTTAAATCTTGTCAGACCCCTACTACAATAGTAACTTGTTGCAATTGTCAGGGGGAACATTTAGCTACTTCCAGAAGCTGCCCATCTGGCTAAGAGAGAAGGAAATTGCGCAGATTAAATTGGATAATAAGGTATCCTTTTCTGAGGCAAGAAGGATTTATTACTCTCAGAAACCCAAACCTATTTCAGCTTCTCTTAATGAAACTTGCTCTCAATCAGATAGAGCTCCTTCCCTGACATCCTCTAGTTCTAATCCATCAAGTACTCGTATGATTCCATCTAGTCTGGCGAATATTCCTCCTCCTACCAAGGTCTCAGTTGAAATACAGTGTGACTTGCAAAATCTTCCCCCTTCCTCTTCCTCTTCCTCTCTTCAATCGGGATCAGAACCTTCAAATCTAACTTCCAAAGTCAGAACCTCCCACGTAAAGAAACTGGTTACTACTATTACAATACAATGCCCACCTGATGTCTTCTGGAAAACTTTGAGTGATTATAAAACTTTAATGAAATCAAACTCTACCCCTAAAACTATTGTTGAGAGAATGGCTCAAATTCTCACTAAGCTTGGTTTTCGCAAATCTCATGCGGACTCAAAGGATGGATTTAGGGTTCTCTTTGGAGACACCTAGTCTTTCTTGCCTCCAGATCAATTAACATTCCTGCCACCACTAATTTCTACCATTCATGATTTTTCAATGGAATTTAAGAGGTTTTCTCCCGAAGTTACCCTCCCTTCAGATGCTGCTCTCTGATTTCTCAATCAGCTGTATTGCCCTTCAGAAAACTTTTCTGGATCCTTCTGTACAATATTCCTTTAAACATTACAGTTTTTATAGAAAGGATAGAAATAGACGTAGTGGTAGAGTTGCTCTTCTGGTTCATGATTCTTGCTTCTCCACTGAAACAGATATCAATTCCCCCCTTAAAAGTTATTGGTGTCACGGTACAGTTGAATGGAACCACCTTGTCTATTGTGTCAATTTACATTCCTACGAATTTCTCTTTAGTTGAGGAACATCTCCAATTTGTCAAACAGCTTTCATCCCCTTTCCTCGTATTGGGAGATTTTAATGCTCATCACTTCATGTAGGGCTTTTATACTTTTGATAGTAAGGGAAGACTTATTGCTGACTTTGTGAATGATCATGGTTTATGTGTCTTAAATGATGGACAACCTACTTATGTCTCTTATTCCAGTGGTCAGTGTTCCCATATTGATCTTTCAATATGTACATCTAATATTTATAATAATTTCGAGTGGCCAAGGATGTCAATATACCTTCCTTAATCTATCTGCTTGTCATGAACTTGTATCATCATTAGTTCTGGCTGCACAAAAAAACATACTTATAAGACGTGTACCTCATATTAGAAGGCCGTCTTACTCCAACCCATGGTGGAATGCCACCTGTGCCACAGCTGTTACCAGACGTTAAAAGGCATTACGGATTTTCAAGAAATCCTCACTGCAAGTGAATTTCATTGCATATAAGAGGGCAAGAGCTCAGGCTAGGTTTGTGGTAAAGCAGCAAAAACGCTCTTCTTGTCAAAGGTTTGTTTTCTCTTTGACAATTAATAGTTTCATCTCGTGTGTGTGGAGAAAGGTGAACGCTTTTAAGTCATCATCTTCCTTTAAAAGTATAACTATTTTAGATGATGGCAATTTGATTACCACCTCCAAAGAAGTATGCAACTTACTAGTACAACATTTTGCTATTGTGAACAGTATCACTACTTACAAAGAACCCTTTGCTACTCATATGGCAGAGGCAGAATTAACAGCTGTTGATTTTTCTGCATTGAATATTTATGAATACAATAGGTTATTTTTCCTTGGTGAACTTAAGTTTGTGCTTCTACATGCTAAGGACTCTGCTCCCGGTATTGATGAGGTCCCGTATTCCTTTATTCAAAATCTGCCTGATACTGAAGTGGAGAAAATCTTGCCGTTCTGCAACCAGATTTGGATAAAGCACTCATTTCCAGACCTGTGGAAAACTTCACTTTTGGTATAAATTTTGAAACCGGGTAAGATAGCTACCTCTCCTTCATCTTACAGACCTATTGCATTAACTAGTTGTATATGTAAGATATTAGAACAAGTGGTCAATCGGAGACTTCAGTAATATTTGGGGGGGAATAATCTTCTCTCCACTAGTCAACATGGTTTTAGGAAAGGTCTCTCTATTATAGATTTTTTAGCACATCTAGAAAATGCTGTTCGTGAAGGTTTTTTACAATCTAACTTTATCACAGCAGTTTTCTTGGATATTCATAAAGCTTATGAATCTGTATGGCATCAAGGACTGTTTCTTAAAATGTTCAATATGGGACTAAGAGGAATTTTCTTAGTAACCGTAAAAATAATAGTGTCCTCTGGTGGATGTCTTTCTGACACCTTTGAAACTTAAAATGGGTTGCCACAAGGTAGTATATTGAGTATTATTCTCTTTCTTATGTACATTGATGATTTATTCTCTAATATTCCTACTCATATACAAACATCTCTCTATGCAGATGATTGTGTCCTTTGGTATTCCTCTCCTAATCTCAACATCTGTACCTTTTAGCTTCAGACAGCATTAGACAGCATAATGAAATGGTTAACCTTCTGGGGTTTAGAATTTTCAACCGATAAATGTCATTACATGATGTTTACTCACAGACCTAACCCAGAACACCCTCGTTTAAAATTATCAAATTAGAGACTCACTCGTGTCTTTACTATCAAATTTTTAAGAATGATATGGAATCCTCCCTCACCTGAGGTCCTCATATCAACTATGTTTGTGAAAAGTGCAAACCAGCGGTTAACTTATTGAAGATGTTTCCCGTACATCTTGGGGTTCAAATAGGAATACCCTTCTTTTATTATATTCAACTCTCTTACGATCAAGAATAGATTATGGCTCGTTTCTCTATGAAACAGCTGCCTCTTCTCACTTACTCAAGTTAGATCGTCTTCAGTACTAGGGCATAAGATTGGCAGTAGGTGCACTAAAGTGTACCCCTGTAGATAGATTGGAGGTTGAGGCTGGTATACTGCCACTTGCCTTTAGGAGACAATTATTAGGTTTAACTTATATGAGTAACTGTATCAGTTATCACCCCAGTCTGTCAATCAGCTCTTTGATGACTTCTTATATATCAGTTTTATTTGTCCCGTCCTTTCCCTTTGCTTTTTATAGGCAGAATAAAAACTCTCTTCTCACAATTACATATATCGTGTGATGCTATGTAGTATGTACTCCTCTCACCCAAAATTTTGGTATTTGATCTGTCCCGAAAGTGTGACATTCCACTTTGGTTTGACCATCTTAACTTTCATCTGTATCAAATAATTATACACTGCTTACATCTCTTGGATCGAACAGAGGTTCATTTTATTTGGATTCCTGGTCATAAAGGAATTGTGTGAAATGAATATGCTGATGAGATTCCAAGAAATGCACATATCTATGGCACAGAGTATGAGACTTTATGACTTTTTCACAAATTAGAACCAAAATAAGGAAGACCCTTTACTCACTGTGGCAGAATCACTGGGAGCGATATTTTAATATAATAGATGGGACCCTAGTTAAAGTAGCTAATGGACATCCAACTCCCAAGGGACTGTCACGACGTGACGAAGTTGTACTAGCGAGGGTGAGACTGGGAACCTGTTACTTTACTCAGCAACATTATTTTTCTAACAATCGTAGAACCTTCTGTACCCCCCTGCCAAGTCCCAGTGACATTACAACATCGTTTTATTGAGTGCCCAGTTTTTGAGAGAGAGACTGGTTTCCTTTGCTTGACTATTGCAGAAGGCATAATGGGTATTTGTCACTTCTTAGCCTTCAATCAAAGGACTTTCCTCTCAAAATAATCCTAACCTTCCTTCGTATCACCAACTTTTATGATAGCATTTAATCCATTCAGTGCTACCTTTGTATATTTTTTCAATGTGATATCTTGTCGATGTGATTGTTTAATGTTATTGATCATGATCTATATACCTGTGAATATGTCATTTCTCCTACTGATAGACAGTGGAATAGTTGTTAGTTAATACCCCCATTAGTTAGCTTACTAACAGGTCTTATTTTCCTTCTTTTCTTGAGTGTTCTGGAATTGGACCCGGAACTGAAGATAGTGTTGGCTACCTTTTTGTCCTTTTTCATCTCTCACTTCATGCTCTCATTATTCATGAAATCTCTAGTCGCTTATAATTTAGTGTAATTCATGTGAGTGTGTTGTTGTTGTTGTTGTTTAGCCGATCAGCCCACCCTGATCGAGCAAGCCGGCGGCACGCAGGTAACCGATCGCCCTCTCCAGAGTGGACCAGAGGTTCAGCGCACTAGTGATGTTGTCTTGTGTTCGTTGTTGAGCTAGAGCGGCACAGTCTGTCATAATGTGTTCAATTGTTTGTGGTGTCCCCTGGCACAGGTGGCAGGTGTCGTCTGTGGAGTTGTCTAGTCTGTGTTTATACGTCCGTAAGTTGGGGTGATGTCCACATCGGAATCGTGCTAAGTTAACTCGATCCGATCTGCTCAGGCTGATCTCTGACCTGTTAATGGGTGGCGGCTTCGCACGTAGGACCGCATTCGGACCGAGTCGTGTCAGTGCTTTGTGGGTTAGGTGTGTGTGTGTGTGTGTTTTCTGTACTGTGTGATGTCTGTGGGGCGTGGTATGGAATGGAGTATTTCGTTATAATGTCTCTCTGGTGTTACCTTAATGGTGCGAGGTGTTGGTGCATGATTGTACATGTAGTGGCAAGGGTGTTGTGGGTTAGTTGTCGCTGCTGCCATGAATTGTGTTCCCCTCATGTCTAAATGTTCCCTAACTTTCAGTATTTTTGTTTCTGTGTGCAGGTTCTATTGGTGTTGTTTGAGTGCATCCTGTAATGATACGAAGTGCGTTGTTTTGTATTGTCTGTAAGGTGTTTATATGTGTGTTTGAGAAATGGGTGCCCAGCATGGGCTAGCATAGTCCATAACTGAGCGAATATATTGTTTGTATATGAGTGATGTTGTTTCCTGCTGGTGTCCAAAGTTTGTGCCTGTTAGTACCCTAAGCGTGTTAAGTCTTGACGTACATTTGTTTTTAATGTCCTGAATGTGGTTTGCAAAAGATAATGATGTGTTTTATGTGACCCCAAGTATTTTGGTCCTGTGAGTGTGTGGAATGTTGATGTTGTTTAGTGTAAGCTGAGGAATTACCTGGTGTTCTTTTGTGTTGCTTGTAAGCAAGGTGATGGTTGATTTTGTGGGCGCTACTTTGAGTCTATTGTGTGTGAGCCAGTCTTGTATACTGTTTATGTATGTTTGTAGGTTATTTGTAGCGGTGTCGATGTTGTTGTGGGTGGATGTTAGAGTGATGCCATCTGCATATGATGATAAGGTAAGCTTGTTATCTATGGGTGTTGGAATGTCATGCATGTATAAGTTGAAGAGTGTTGGTGAGAGAACAGAGCCTTGAGGGACCCCGTTCGGAAAAAGCTTGTTTTGGATGACTTGCCATTAAATGTGACATGTGAGTATCTTCCTGAAAGATAGTTGCTCAGCCACCTTTTGGTGTTATTGTGCATGTTTGTGTTGAGTATTTTGTTTATGAGAGGGAATCGTGGGATAGCATCAAATGCTTTACTAATGTCTATTGTTGTTAATAGTGTACGATGAGCTGGTCGTCTGGAGTTGATGCCATCCATGATGTGCTGCGTGAGGTTAGTGAGTAATGTCGTGGTTGAGTGGTGAGGTCTGAATCCATGTTGAGTAGGCGATAGTGGAATGTGTGGGTTGGTGATTTGTAAGATTAGTCTTTCTGTTACTTTGGAAGGTGTGCATAGTAAAGTAATGGGTCTATAGGAAGCTGGTTCTGTTGGATTTTTGTTTGGTTTGAGTAGTGTAATAATTTTACCTTGTTTCCATATATCAGGAATAATACAGTGTTGGTATGAATATGTGCTGATATTTGTGAGAGCTAGTATTCCTTTTGGGCCCAAGTGTTTAAGGTGTATGTTAGATATGTTGTCTGGTCCAATAGCCTTCGAATTTTTAATGTTTTTGATGATCTTGGTGGTCTGGTCTGTATTGAAGGGTGTAATGGTCGTGTCGAGTCTGTAGTTTTCTTGTGTCTGGCTGTTTGTCTGTCTGCGTGTTTCTGGTTGTTGTCTCTGTTTAAGTGACTTATCTTTGCGTAGTGATTAACTAGAATGTTAGCTTGTTGTGTGTATGTTGGGATATTATTCTGGCTGCGACAGATAGCCGCGTGTGAGGTGTGAATGCCGCTGTTAGAGTGGGTAATGCTGTTTATAGTCTTATATAGCCTGGATGTATCTGTGGAGTGGTTTAGTGTTGTTATGAATTCCCTGAATGTTTCTGTTGTTTTTTCTTTGAGTTTGTTGTTTATTTCTGTGTTGAGCTGTTGTATCTGTTGTTTTATGGCTTCTGTGTGTGGTGTTTGTGTGTTATATTTGAGGTTGTTACGTTGCCTTATGAGGTGGGCTATTTCTCTAGTGTAATTTGGGTTGTATTTCCTAATGTTGCCCTTGGGTATGTAGTTGTTTGCATTATTGATGATCTGATTAAATGTCTTGAGTGTTGTATTGATGTTTATGATGGGTGTGCTGTTTAATGTGGTGAATTGTTCCTCAGTCTGTATTTTGAACTGTTCCCAATCAGCTTTCTTGTAATTTCTGTAAGTGTGCCTAAGGCTGTTGGGGCAGAGTGTAGAATGTGTTGTAATGATGATGGGCAGGTGGTCTGATGACAGTTGTTTTTCTGTTCTCCATTGTGTATGTGTTGCTAGTGAGGGGGAACAGAACGTTATGTCTGGGGAGGAGTTTGAGTATTCTGCTTGATGTGGTATGTGTGTATATTCTTCTGTATTGTTAAGAATGAAGAGGCTGTTTAGTTTTGTGGCTATGTTGGCGCCTCTGGTGTTGTTTTGGTTGTGCAGGTACCAACTAGTGTCTTTGGCGTTGAAGTCTCCTCCTAAGATGACATTAGTGAGAGAGGCCAGATTGTGTAACTGTGGATTGTAATTGGCTGGCACCTGAGGTGAACTATCTGGTGGGATGTAAATGTTGATTAGTGTGGTGTTGTGTTTTGCGCGTGTCTTAATGTTAACTGCCTGTATTTCTATCGTGTTATCTGCTTGGATTGTGTTTGTAATGTTTTGGGTAGCATCAGTGTAGCTAATGCTTTTACGCATGTAAGTGATGAGTCCACCCCCGTTACCCCCAGTACGATCATGACGGATCGCCGTGAAGTCAGGGATGGTTGGTGTTTTGTGTGTGCGTTTTAGTTTTATTTCTTGTATAAGTGCTATGTGAAAGTATGTGAGTGTGTGGTTGCACAGTGTGGTTGGCTGCACAGAAAACAGACTAATAATAATAATAATAGGTTTTCGCTGATATTCGTGATCGCAAGATGTGTTCTGTTTCATTAGTGTTGGTTTCACGTAAATTTCATTAATTATAGTCGGCTTAGGCCAACTTCACCTCTCTCTCTCTCTTTCAATGTCATAGTCAGCTTAATTCGTCCTACCTTTAATCACCATGTTTCAAAAGTTAAATTGAATAAAATCATATAAAATCTATTTTTGTGTTTCGGCCTCACATTACGTTAAGCCTAACCAATACACACTACCTCGTATAAAATGCAGTTAAACGGGAGTCAAAATAGGATAGCAGTTAAAGTTCCCAGTGCAGTATAAGTTCGAACAGCAAATATCATTATAAGTAAACAAAAATCATGTTAAAACAAATAAAAATCATTCCAAAAAGCGAAACATTACACCATTGACTGTATCCTTCTTTATATAATAATATTGCTTGCAAATAGTGCGCTTTAGAGCAATATTTCATACCTGAAAAAAGAAAACGTATTACTGAAGTTCATCAACATGAAAATTGGACCTATTTCATCGGTAAAATATTGGCTTTCACCAACATTTAAAGGTTTGTTTTTATACTTTCACAACAACATAAACTAGAGAGAAAGTTGGAATAAACTTTCCCTAAACGTGACTGACATACATTAAGGCATTATTACATCCTATTTGTAGAGACGTTCTTTCAATGACATCCAAAATATAAATCTTATTTCAACAAAATATTATTTATAATTATAATCAGTAAAATTTCTTTACTGAGTCTGAGTCTATATCGGTATCTGTATGATGAAGTGCGAATATACCAACACACTCGCAAAATTTATTTTATATATATATATATATATATATATATATATATATATATATATATGTGTGTGTGTGTGTGTGTGTGTGTGTGTATATATATATTAGTGATGTAGCGGATGTCATTTTTTTCACATCCGCGGATGCGGATGCGGATGAGGATGTTTGATTTCAACATCCGCGGATGCGGATGTCTACATTTTCGTTATTTTTTAGGATATATTCGAGATTTGTTGTGTTTAACGTATATAATAAGTTATTATATAGAGAGAGCTGTAGCTATAATGTAATATAATTGATTAATTGTACAATAATTGCTGTACTTTTCTCTGAACATATAAAATAATATCAAGCATCTAACTAATATAGAAATCAATTAGTGAATTCGTCTGCAAATAAATTCGTTGTATTTTGTTGAGTTTCAGCCACAATTAGAAACCATAATTGTGTTACCAGGATGCGGGACGTGAACCCAACTCAAATGCACCCCACCGACCTCTTTCCCCAACCTCCTCCACCCTTATAGAAAGAGATCTTTAATTAGCTTGATAACTATTTATATTAAGTTTAAAGTTTTATTAGGCATATTTATAAATGAGTAATTAAAATAAAGTAAACTAAGATGTTCATCGTTTAATGTTCAAACTTAATTATAGGAAGGTTATGCTTAAGGAACATTAATTTTTCTGCCTTTTCTGCTGCCAGTCTGTTTCTCTTTTCATCATATATTAATCCAGCACTGCTAAATAATCTCTCGCTTGGTACGTTTGTTGGAGGACAGGCTAAATGTTTCCTTGCAAGTTTACTCAAGTATGGATAGATATTCTGCGTATTTTTCCACCAACTAATAGGATTGTCACATGCAGCCAGGCGTTTTTCTTGGTGATAGCTCTCGATCATTTTTACTACATCTTTTGACATCGCGTAGGTCTCGTCATTGCTGCTTGACTCAAGAAACTGAGAGACAGATTCTGTGATAGATTTGCTTGTTGAAGGTGTTGGTTCTGTCACTGAAACTTTTATTCTTTTGGTGGGTGGCGAAGCGACAGATTCAAGAGATTGAAGCTCTTCAACTGCTTTGCCAAGTGATGATTTAACTCGTTCTAATGTACTAGGTGAAAATAACTTAGCTTTGTAACGTGGATCTAAGTAGGTTGCAAGAGAGTAACTTCATACAAGAACAGCCTCTCGTCTTGTCGCTTGCATCACTTTTGCGCACAATGAACTAGTTCTATTAATATAGTAGAATTTGATAATTTCCGCTTATTAATGACGTTTTATCTCAACGGTCCACATCCGCACGACATCCGCAGTCCAAAGTGCGGATGCGGATGCGGATGCGAGAAAATGTGCTGAATGTTCCGCGGATGCGGATGTGACCTACATCACTAATATATATATATATATATATATATATTAGACCGTTTCACGATTATATGGTAATTTTTCAAATTGAATTTTGATAAACGCACACACTTTTATTTTTTTATATAAAGGAAGGAAAACAAATAGACAAAATATCATTTTATTTGAATGATAAAAAGGCACCCCTCAGATGGCACTTCTTTTACATTAATGGATAATTAGAGCAAATATAAGACTGAACGAAAAATATGTTTTAAAACAAAGCGACTTAAATTCTATTTAAGACATATATTGATTAAGAATATAGGGATTTCAGTGGCTGAGGGACCTCCTTTCTCTGATTTTCAATGATTTGAAAGGCCAGTTGTCTCTCTTCCTCACTCTTTGTGAGCTTCTCATTAAACTCTGTAGCCAGTTTGACTCCTCGTTCAGCACAGTCGTTGATTACTTTGACTGCCATGACCCGATTACGGTGCTCCTCAATGTCTTCAAGTTTCTTGGGAATTTCTATTTTCAAACACTTGAAGAAGTCTTGTGTTTGAGTTGCGACAAAACTGGTAATCTTTAAGTCATTGGGGTTTTGCAACACTCGGGGGTCCACCTTTCTTGCCCTCACTTTTCGAGGAGGCGCGTGGTGAAGGTTGTGGAGCATTAGAACCTTATCATCTTCAGTCACGAGGTTTGAGAAAAAGCCAAATCCTACAAGATCCTCACTCAAGTACCAACCATGGTTCTGAAGTTTTTGAGGGCTGTAGCACCCACTTCCTTATCAACCTGGATCTTGTAGATATGTAGCATCTTGAGGAGGGCCAAATCATTTGCTGGAGCATCAATTCCAACTGGAGATGTATACCAAGCTTGAAGATAAACTGTCACTGAAAAGGCGTTTATTCGTATCAGAGCTTGTTTTTCATGAGGGGTAAGAAGGAATTGGTTCCTAAATAAGTAAATTTTTAAGGAATAGATGCCCTTTCCCATCCATCTAGCTCTGCTGTAAGCTCCTGGGTAGTGGAATCTGCTATCAGAGCCTTTATTTGTTTTAGGCATTGGACAACCAAGGAAGATAAATGCAAGTTCTAAGTATTCCCTGTAGTCACCTCGAGTGTGGCCCTCTTGAAGTTTGGAGTTGATGAAAGAAATAAGCTTGTCTCTGTGCTTCAAGATCCAATGATCTAAAGATTCTGAGGTGAGATCATTGGGTTCATAGGGCTTGTAATTCTGCTGATCAATGTTATCCCAACAATCTCTGAATCGATTGAATAAGGGAATTTGTGGACCCGAAGAAGAGAAAAACATGTCAAAAACTGCAGTGATAAGAAGCTCGTGGATATGGTGGCGGCATGCCAGAAAAAGGAGTGATCTCTGAAGGGCCTTTTGGATGATGGTACAAGCCCCAGCATGGATACCTGTATTGCTTGCAGTAGTATCAAAACAAAGGCCTGCTACCCACTCATTTACTTGTGGCCATTGCTTCAAGATATCTAAAACTGCTCTCCCCATTTCTTCTCCCGTTCCAGAAATAAGCTTTGGAATAGACAGTAATTTTTCTAATTCGCCTGCACCAGTCACAACAATGGGCATTACATCAATCTTACCCCCATGCATGGATGGAAGAAGCTTTCCATCAAAATGAATTATTAAAGGGTATTTGGTTGGAAACTGGCTTTAATGTCTTCTCCCATCTGCATCCGTGTTGATCGCCGAGACCTGTAGATAGAGGATGATGAAAGTGTGATCTCTTCAATTTCCACTCCAGCAGCTGAAAGGGCAGGTGCCACAATGTGCATAGCAGCTCTTGCAGATGTTCCAGTGCGGTCCAGAGCAGCCAAGAACTTTTTATCCCTAACAATTACACCTGGTTCAAGCTTCTCCTTTTTTGAAGATGATGATGAGAGTGCTCTGTAGAACAATTCATCACCAGATGATTCTTCACTTCCTCCTGAACCGGAATTTTCACATTGGTTGAGATCCACAACCTTTGTCAATTGCCTCATTTCTTCCTTTGATTTCCTGCGAAGTTTTTCCATTCTTTCCATGCTTATCTGTCGTGCTTTTGCCTTTCTTAAAAACTCCTTGTCTTCTGGACCCATAATCATTTTCCGATCGTTCCTTTGATCCTTAAGAAAATCTTTATCCTCCTGCAATTTTATTTCTGTTTCCACTTCTGAATGAGCTACATCGAAAAGCTTCTTTAAGCTGGTGACAAATTCTGCTTCATTCTTCTCTTGGGTAGGAGTTCGTCTAGTTCGGTTCTTGACCAGCCCTTCATGCTTATTGTAAAGCCTTTTAAGCTTTGAGACAATATAAGGCTTGTGGGATGTAATTAAGGAGGCTTTTTCCCACATAGCAATAACTTCGTTGGCTACAGTTGCGCAAGCTACAGAGACATTTTGCTTTCCCACCTTAATGTGATAGAAAAGACGTTTAAGGACATCACTGTTAGTTGGAAGCTGCTTCTCAGGAAAACCCTCTTCCAGCACTTGTCCGACCAACTAGACTTCACACTTGTTTCTGGTTTTTGCCATAATTCTGAGGGAAAAAGTTTTACCACCTGTTAGTCTTAATAATAATATAATATAATCATTAATCACTCACCTAAATTATATTATGACTTGATTACTGTAAGAAAGTTGTAAAGTAACATGAAGTAACCTTTCTAGAACAGTAAACTTGTGAAAATATCAGTAATTATAGATGAAAAAGCAAATAAAACATCATATAATCCATAAGGGAAAAAATGGAAATTCTAGAATAGTTTCCTGAAGGAAGAATTTTCTAGAATTCTCTCTAAGAATATAGGGGGTTACTGGACCATTCCTGAAAATGACCTACTTATCTTCCAATTTTATTTATGAATTTTATATACCAAATTTAAGAGGACGTCACAAAATAAATATATATTTGCCAGAAAAATGAAAATTTTCTCATGAGGGGTAAAATAGATATGCATTGAGGGGTGGGATAACAATAAGCTCTTGTCTTAATATTTTGCATGAAGTCTTTATTCATGACATATTACTTTTTTAGTGTGTGCGTTGAGCCATCATAAATTTCGATTTTTCGAAACGGCCTAATATATATATATATATATATATATAATATATATATATATATATACACCGGGTGGGTAAAAAAAACCTATTACCCAACTTTTGAAAAAATTGTGGCTCACCCTGTACGTTGATCTTACTGCTGAGGCCGTATGTTGTACCCATACTTTTATTCTTTCAAACGCTGGCTTTGAATCTAGATTCAACGCCCCAGGAGTAGAGGTACAGGCTCACAAGTGGAGGGAGGTATCAGAATATGGTGCTCAATTGAAAGGCGGTCAAAGTCAGCAACTGATGCTCTCAGATGACAGTCAGTTTCTCCATAAATAATTAATTTTCCTAATTTTTACACAAAATAATTAATTTATTTCCTTTTTCATTTCAGACCATCATTCTGCTATAGTTGGTAAACAAGTTATATAATGAAATACTCTTTGGAAGATGAAGCATTGATATTGAACTTGCGTAACGAGAAACACTGGGGTGCAAAACGAATGAAGAAAGAGTTTCCAAATAAATGATGGACGATACCTGGACTTCAATATCTCATAAAGAAAATCGATATCACAGGGTCGACCAAACGAAAAGAAAGCAGTGGAAGGCCAAAAACATCACGTACTGAAGAAAATATTGACACGGTTTCATCCATGATATGCAGTCAAGAACGGCCCAACACCCACAAGTCCGTTAGAGAAATTTCAAAAACTACTGGTATTTCTCGCTCTAGTGTTCGTCGTATAGTAAAAGATGATCTGTGTCTTAAATGTTTTAAAAGAGTCGAAGTTCATAAGCTCTCTGCATCAAATAAGCAAGCAAGAGTTGAAAAATGTCGTGCTCTGTTGGATCGATTCCCAGACAGAGAAGTATCGAAAATATGGTTCAGCGACGAGAAGACCTTTACGGTTGCTTCAACAATAAACACACAAAATGACAGAGTTTATGAAAGACAGGACAAAAATCTACCAGTTTAGAAGATCGACTTTGCAGGGAACGTCCGCATTTTTCTCTAAAAGTCATGGTTTCCATCTTTATTTCAAAGTTAGGGAATTCAGAGATTGTTTTTGTTGATCAAAATGCCAAAATCACTGCTGCTTATTACTAAGAAAAAATCCTTGATGCGGTACTGCCGTCGATAAGGGAGAAGTCAAGGTCGCAAGGCTGCATTGATAATGGAGGAGGGCACATTAGGGCATATCATACGCTGGGTTCAGGGTTGAAATTTTGGAAAAACAAAGTGGCTAATATGTATTCCTATGTAAAAATTAATTCTAAGATGGGTTTATTATTTGCAACTTTTCCGAAAAATCTCATTTTCATGGTCAAAATCGCGATTTTCTGATTTGAAGGCTGCCTAACGCAGCCTCAGGGCTCCAAACCAAAGCGCGCAGCTGTTCTGCATATGATGTAGTCTAAAAGCTCCTTTTCTGACCTCATCCTGGCTTTCTTGCGTGTTTCAACACCTCTGGGTGCTGAAAAAATGTTTAGATTTCACGTAAAACTTAAGAATTTTAAGTTTTTCTTCAAAGAATAGGCGCGGCTCACCAGCTCTACTCTGATCGAGTAGCGGGAGACTTGCCACCTCCACGTGTAGGTTTACACGCCTGTTCTTCCTGGATCCCTGAAAAGCGTGGCCTCATAAGATCTTATATTATGATCTTATGAGGACTTTCAGTTCTTATGAGCATTAACGATGGCTTCAGAATCTTCATCAGCCACTCGAACCTGAAATGCTCTTAAGTATGTCCTGCTTCGATCTGAACACTGGGAGCATTTCTCGATGGTCTATCCTGGCTCTCACCCACCCACTTGGGAAGCAGTTGAGACTTCCTGTACAGCTTTCTCGCAGGACTGAGTATGAACAGAGAAAGCGTCCACTTTGAGTGGAGTTTTCCTGAGATCCTCGAGCTCAGTCAAGGTCATCTTGCAGGTGAAAATAGGCTCGTAAATATTCTCTGATTCCCAGTTGATGAGATCCTCAGGTGAAGTGGCTTGCAGATTGACTTTGGGATTTTTATGGGGCCTCACTGTCGTATCACCAAAGTCTCTTCCTTCTCTGATCTTCTCTATCTGGCTCACAGCAAAAGCTCTCTGATGCTCATCCTCACTGCACAGGAATGAAGCCAGGATGTTCTCAGGATGAGCGTGGTAAGCTCCTCTTATCACTACAGCAGAGATGATGTTACTGACCTCGGTAGTCTGGTTTCTCAGCAGCCTCAGGCTTGAAAAAACGTGTGCAGGACCAAATTTGAGGTGGTGCTTCACTTTGATGTCGTAGTACATTTTGAAGTAGAAGTTAAGGCAGAACTTCACGAGGACCTCGAGCCTCCTCAACACCTCCCCATTCAGTCCGTGCTCCCTCATCCACAACAGCAAGATGGCTTGTGCAGTAGTGAGCCACCTGGATTAGTTCAGAGGTCCGCACTTGAGACCAGCCAACTGTGGACTGAGACTTCCAGACTTGATGGCTTTGATCAGAAGATAGCAGTTGTGCTGGTCTGTGGAGAGAGATTTGACTATCTCTACTGGTAGCTCTATGATATCTTCAGTTCCTTCCACTGGTTTGAAGTTGAAGTTGACCTCAAGTTCATTCACTTTCTCAAGTTTTCCAATAGGCCCACTGAAGCCTGACCGGGGAGTTACAGGGTCGTCCAGCTTGATGATTAAGTGCCTCAGGGGAAGCTCGTTCACATGGAGCTGACAGATCATCCAGTGGCACTTGCGACCCAGCATCTTCTCCAATAGGGCTATGGTGCCTCCAGATCACCCCGTGTTGGTGTTGGTAGAGTCTCCTCCAATCATTACAAGGCTTTCGTCAGCTCCGTGATCCAGAAGCCACTCATGCAGGCCCTGAGCGATCTTATGAGCAGGCTTTTCTCCTTCCTCAGGTTCCTCGGGAGTGAAATGGAAGAGGTACTTTCCTTGAGTCTCCCACGTGATAGTGTAATGCTCCTCGATCACTTTGCCAGGATGAAATCTTCTCCTCCTCTGACCTCTGCGTGAGAGCTTCAACTGATGAGGCCATTACTTCCTCCTTGGCCCTTCAGACTTTCATGCCATCTATGGCCAAGTAAGCCTTGTCTTTGGAAAGATGACCGGCCTTACCGAAAAAAATGGCGTCCACTCACTTCTACTTCACAATTATAACTGGCGTAATTGCTCAGAGCCATCTATTGAGAGAATGTTGAACTTCGTCTTCTGCGTCCAAATGGTTACAAAGATTCAAATGGAGTAGATTTTTTTTCTTATGTATATATGTATTAAACCTGTGTAAGAGTTAAGCAAAGTTAATGTGTCTAAATGGCAACAAATTACGACAAAGGGTTAAAAATATGAGGTTGTGTTCAATTGAATATTCGGTATTTCAACATAGAACAGAAAACCGCAATTTTGAACATGATAACGCGATTTTTGGGAAAAGTTGCAGAAAAGAAACCCCTCTTAGAATTAAATTTTACATAAAAATACATATTAGCCAGAGTGAAATTCGGACTCGGAAAAGTATGATATGCCCTAAGGGCACATTCCGCATAATCTTGGACTCAATTAGGTAACTGTTTAGAAACAAAGTTTTTCTACCCGTGTCTGTATAACAGCGAATTACAAAATAATGGTTACAGTTAGCAAAAATCCAACTTCACCACGAGATAGACCATGAAATTCTATACAGGACACATAACTTATATCGATTGTACAAATAACATTTAATAAAGGTAAAATTATATTGTTCGAATCACGGTTTTATATATATATATATTAATAATATATATATATATTATACAGAGCTGGGCACTTGCGGCATATTGCGGTACTGCGGTACTACCGCACTACCAAACCGGTACCAACCGGTACGCGGAAATTTGAATGCGGTAGCCGTACTGCGGTACTTTCAGCGATCCTTTGCGGTACTGCGTTATGCGTTCCGGTTTGCGGTTGCGGTAGTACAGCAGTACCGCAGTACCGCAAATATGCCGCAAGTGCCAGCTCTGTATTATATATATAATATATATATGTATATATATATATATATATATATAGAGAGAGAGAGAGAGAGAGAGAGAGAGAGAGTTACAAGGAGTTACAAGGAAAAGAAGTACCTCAAAAGGCCTTGCGGCCCATACCGAGGAGGTACCAATGGCAACGGATGCCAGGGAAAATTTGTGAAAGTTTATTTTTCTTTCAACTATCCTAGCAGTAGTAGAAAAACTGATAGAAAAGTAGAAGGCTCTCTCCCCACCCTCCGCTCCCTCCCTGCCAGAGGCAGGTACGGAAAAAGGTTGAAGAAAATACCTTGACCCTGAAAAGTAGCCAAGGAAATTTTACAGGAAAGTGGAGAATATATAAATAGCTCTATATTTAGCTTGCTCACAGAGACCGAGCAAGCGAACTCCTGCAGAGTTTTTCTGAGGTTTTAATCTTAAACTATGAGTGTCAGTACTTTGTCTAGCCTATTTTTAAACAGATTTACACTTTGACTGGAAACAACCTCTGAGGGAAGTTGTTCCAGATTTAACTATTTATAGGAAAGAAATTCGCAGACTGAGGTCCCTAAAATGTCTTTACACACTCAAATAGTGTGCAAGATTTCGTCTAACTTTTCTTGAACTGATCCACAGAGAACTGTTCACAACTCCGAAGGTAACCTGTTCCACGTGTCACAGATCTTATACGTAACGTAATTCCCACACACTAGTCCTAAACCGTTTCAATTCCAGCTTCAACCATTGTTGCGAGTTGGGTTATCATTTAAACTAAACATACTTCTAAAATCGCATCGTTGAACCCTCGTAAGAGCTTGAAAACCTCGATCAGTTGACCGCGCAGCCTCCGATTTTCAAGCGAAAACAAGTTCAGGCGCGTAACGTCGATTGTAGCCCATATGCCTAACGGAAGGATCAACTTTGTGGCCCTCGCCTGCACTCGCTCCAGCCTCTCAATATCTTTCCTGAGGGTGGCGACCAGAACTGCACAGCATACTCCAGGTACGGCCGAACAAGGGATTGTACAGTGAGAGCACAATCTCCTTGTTCCGAAACTGAAATTGCCTCCTATATAACCCATAGTTTCTGGCTTTCTTTCCACCTCTACACACTGTTTCGTAACTTAAGGTCGCTGCTAATTAGCACACCCAAGTCCTTTTCTAAATCAGTCACCTCTATATTACTGCCCACATCGAGTAGTCCGACTTGGGATTGGCGTAGCCAATGTGCATCACTTTGCATTTACCCAAGTTAAACGGCATTTGCCATTTTTCGGACCACTCCTACCTACCTAGGTCCGCACGCAGTTTCCTCGATCGCTTCGGGCGTCCCAACATTGGCCCCAAGCTTGGTGTCATCAGCGAATTTGGCGATCCGACTGACGATGCCACCGTCGATATCATTTATGTAATTGGTAACAACAGCGGCCCCAAACGGAACCCTGAGGAACCCCACTAGTGACCGAGGCCCAACCAACTAGCCCCTTTAATACCACCCCTCTGCCGCTATTCCTCAGCCAGTTTTTCAATCCACCTACCTATTTCCCCACCGATACCCAGCGCGCGCACTTTCGCCATTAGCCGGCGTGAGAGAAGAGAGAGAGAGAGAGAGAGAGAGAGAGATAGAGAGAGAGAGAGAGAGAGAGTTACAAGGAGTTACAAGGAAGAAGTACCTCAAAAGGCTTGCGGCCCATACCGAGGAGGTACCAATGGCAACGGGTGCCACGGAAAATTTCTACACACTCAAAGAGTGTGCAAAATTTGGTCTAACCTTTTTC
>JAJOZX010003483.1:427500-493693 GCA_023014485.1 Bathynomus jamesi
TCATAGATATTTCAATTTTTTGTCTATTCACACATTACGAGCATATTACTCATACAGAGTATATATATATATATATATATATTATATATATATATATATATATATATATACATATATATATATATACATATTATACTGTAACTCAGAATGGTCTCCTGAGAAACTTTTATGTTACACACGGACCGTGCATGGAACAAGGAACTCTTCTGGGAAAATTAAATCCACTATAGTCCGAATAAGTGATGGTAAATGACAAACACTATAGTTTTTTGTTTTTCCTAATGTTAGCCCGACGTAGGCAACAGGTCACTCGCAAAGAGGCCCTAAAATATAGCTTACCTCACCAGCTATCTGCTAAGTAGATAGGATTCAGCTTTGGAACAGGATCTAGGGTCCTATAGTGTTTGCCACTTACCATTACTTATTTAAACTAAGTGGATTTAATTTTCCCAGAAGAGTTCCTTGTTCCATGCACGGTCTGTGCATATATATATATATATATATATATATATATATAATTTTTCGTTCCTTCACTTCCTGACGAGGTGTTTGAATACACGAAACGCTTTGAAATTTTTTTATTTTTCCCTATGAATGTGTAACAGAGGTCATGTGACGAAGGGGACATGCACCTTTACGTGGGATCCGAACCACGGTTCGCTACATCATCAGGAAGCAAAGGATAGTCACTCTTCCAACTACGTGCGAAGCGTTATGTCGTGAACTTAAGAGAATAATAGGTAGTGAGCAGGCCTTAGTTATGGGTGACTTTAATTGCGCCAACGTGGATTACGATACAATGCAGGGAGACGCGGAAGGTAATCGTTTATTTAATTTTCTCGAAGATAGCTTTCTTATTCAAAAGGTTGGGGAACCTACGAAGTTAGACAGTATTTTAGATTTAGTAATAACTACGGACGATAAGTTAATCACTGATCTTCAAATAATAGAACCGTTAAGCAATAGCGATCACAATATGGTAGAGTTTGTCCTCTCACTAAGTCACTCGAAACCAGCTAACTCGACTAAAATTCCTAACTTCCAGCACGCAGACTTTTGTAAATTTAGAAATGAATTGTCACTCATCAATTGGGAAAACGTAATGGGGATCTCGAACGCAAAAATAATGTGGGAATCGTTTGAAACAGTTTTTAGGACTATAAATGAGGAATGCGTACCGTACAAGATTAAGCGTGCGAAAGTAACTAACAAGCCCTTGTGGTTTACTTCTAGAGTAGGAAATATTATAAAGAGTAGAGATAGGGTTTATAGGCTACATAAGTGCGATAAAGACGATTTGTGGTTACGAAACAACTACATATCTCTAAGGCGTGAAGGAAAAGCAGTAATAAAAAAGTCCAAAGCGCGATTCTTTCAATACGTCAATAATAGGAATCCAGTAAAGAGTGTCTTGATGCCGTTGAAAAATTCTGACGGAGAGCTAGTTTCTGAAAACAAACAAATGGTTACTCTGCTAAACAAATTTTTTATGTCAGTTTTTACAAGAGAAGATGTAACAAATATCCCTACGGTCATAGACATAATACCTTTTGACAATAGTAATACTTTAGATAATATTGTGGTTAGTGAAAGGGAGGTAATGCGCTATATTGCTAAAATGAAAATGCGTAAATCACCGGGGCCGGATTCCATATGTTCCATACAACTAAAAGAATTAAAAGAAAGCATTGTTGTGTCGCTAACAAAGATTTTTAATGCGTCTATTTCTGAGGGGTGCATACCAGACAATTTCAATTAGCAAATGTAACACCTATTTTTAAGAAAGACGATAGAGGTGCGGCGGGAAATTATAGGCCAATCAGTTTAACGTCTGTTGTAGGTAAACTACTGGAATCAATAATTAGGGATCGTATAGTCGAACACTTGGAATTGCATAACTTGATTAGAAATACGCAGCACGGTTGTAAGCGAAACAAATCTTGCTTAACTAATCTTTTAGAATTTTTTCAAGGCGTGGTTGAAGTTTACGATAGTCATCGGGCGGTAGATGTAGTGTATTTAGATTTTCAAAAAGTATTTCACACCGTACCGCACAAAAGACTCGTTGAAAAAACTAAGGCTCATGGAATCAGGGATGTAGTAATAAATTGAATAGAAGGTGGTTGCGAGGTAGGAAACAGAGGTGGTCGTTGATGGAGCGGAGTCGTCTGGGGCTAATGTAGCGAGCAGCGTTCCTGAGGGTTCTGTATTGGACCCCTTGCTTTTTCTTATATATATTAACGATTTAGATGTCGGCCTAGTCAGTACAGTTTCAAAGTTTGCGGATGATACGAAGTTGGGTGGTAGGGCAATTAATGATGAAGATAGAGGTAAAATCCAGGAAGATCTGAACAAAATCGTTGATTGGTCAGTCAAATGGCAGATGAGATTTAACGTTGATAAGTGCAAAATTTTACATATAGGTTCGCGTAACCGTAATTTTGCGTATAGTATGTCAGGGAAGGAGTTGACAAGCGTAGAACACGAAAAAGATTTAGACGTTATCGTCACTGGTGATTTAAAAGTGGCGAAACAAAGTACAGCAGCGGTCAATAAGGCGAACAAAGTGCTAGATTTTATAGCTAGGAATTTTGAATACAAATCGCGCGATATTATTGTTCCTCTTTATAAATCATTAGTTAGACCCCATTTAGAGTACACGATCCAATTTTGGAATCCGCATATGAGCAAAGATATAGACAAAATCGAAAGAGTTCAAAGACGAGCAACTAAGATGATTCCGTCGCTTAGGTCGAAGTCGTACGAGGATAGGCTTAAGGAGTTAAAATTGACTACACTCGAGACTAGGAGGCTAAGGGTGATCTAATCCAGGTTTTTAAAATTATGAATGGGTTCGATAACGTAAATAGAGATAGCTTTTTTGAAATAAATATCACAATATAATAGGACTAGAAATAACGGGTGTAAGTTGACAAGTAGAAGGTTCGAGACAGCAGTTGCCAAAAACTTTTTTACGCATAGAATAGTAAATAGCTGGAATAGTTTGCTGGTAGAAGTAATTAGTAGCACGTCTATAACATGTTTAAAAATCGATTAGATGCCTGTGTTGATAGAATGGGTATAGTTTAAGGTAGTAAAATTAAGGTTTTTGTGGTTCGGAACCTACGTAAAATTGTAGGTCCCCTCCGCCACCACGGAGGACATGCGCAATACACAACTACAACCACAGTTAGGTAGACCAGCCATGAGTGGATTCTAGGGTTTTGTTGGTCTGAAACATTATAACATTACGTCCTGCTCAGAATCAACGTCGCTTAACTTCGTTGGTCGACGAGCAGTGACGAACAGCCTATAGTTTTAGTTAGTTCATTTTTCCTGTGTTGTTTGACAATTAAACTTTAGGCTTTACTGGGCTATCAATTATATATATATATATATATACTAAACAAAAAAATAATGGAACAAGGATAAACTAAAAGTGAGCGTAATTCCACTGTCAAAAACATGTGTACACAAAATTTGTGCTGATAAATTGTCCAAGTAGTACTTTATGGAGAAATTTATTTTTATGATGCCGCAGCGCCAACATCTCAAAGCAAGGATTTCCCTACAAAAACACACCCAAGAACTTTCCCCCCACTCCACCCCCACCTAACAGTCAACTAGTCACGCCCAGTGTTGCCAATTTAGTTGTTTTCCAACTAGATCCAATTTTTTAAATTGTTTTAGTTGGAAAAAAATCTATTTAGTTGTTGGTTGAAAATTTGTTTTATATAATATAATTTAACACGTTCATACTTACATTTACGATACTTATACTTTTTCTCTGTTTTTAAACAATATATCTCGGAACAGTAACGAAACATTTAATTTATTCTTCTCTCTTTTATATGTTGCACCTCAAAATGAAAATTAAAAATACAAAAATTTTAATTTGTGTCATGATTTTAAAACGGGTTAAATCTAATAATGAAATATTTTCAAGTTTTTACTATGATACCGTCCGTACACCTCCCTCACGGTCTCACCCCTCACGGTTTTCATCCCTCTGAAAATTCGAACACCCCATCTAATTTCAATTTCAGGAGAAATAACTGTCTGAAAGTACTAACCCCCCCACCCTCCACACACACATTATATATACACAGTATCAGTATTTAAATAAAATAAGGTTTTAATGGTGGTAATGACTTTGAAATATGTAGTCTCAATGTTAGTATTAATTCCAATATTTTTAGGTAACAAATACTTACTCAATTTTTTTTTTTAAACTGAGCCAAAAATAAAGAATTTAATTCATAATTATTTCTGGAGAATATTACAAACCCTTCATGGATAATGAATTTATTATTATTAATATTATTATTATTATCTAAATAATCAGATATCCATTTTATGGTCGTATAAAAAGAAATTTATTCGCTAATATTACGAAAATAGTCTGCCATAAAACATCCTTTACCTAAGATACAGTTTTCTCTTAAATTAATAGAAAATGGGCCGACGCTCATTCGCAATCCATTTCGACCAAGTTTATAGTGAACCTGTTCGGAATTAATGCTATATATATATATATATATATATAATTAATACAGTGTGAGTTATATATTTTGTAGATCTTGAGTATTAGGAGTAACTTTTGGGTAATGAGAGTAACTTTAATAAGCCACAGTGAAACTTTTGTTTAGTTCTTAATAAAGCAATCTTTGTTTGTGGGCACGCTAGAGGACACTGAGTGGAATAAAGTCGAATGGAATTAGATAGAACGGAATAAAGTAGGAACAAATGGGGCTGGAATAACGAACTGAAAGTAAGTACAGTTGGTGGAGCGAACTGGAATGAAGTTGAGTACCTTTACTGGAATTAAATCAAACTACCATTAAATGTCGGGTTAGACTAATACTAGGTTAGGTTAAGTCAAGTTATTATATCAGTTCAAGTTAGGGAGAAGGTTGAAATAGAATTAGATCGAATTGGGCCAAAATGGAAAAAATGTCGAACTAAAATTAATCAGACAGAACTAAATCGATCTCTCGACTTCATTCCAATTCGATCTAACCTGATGTAAGTCTTGATCCGTTAAAGCTTTTGCGAAATTTTACTCGGAAACGGAGAGTCACGAGCATTGTATCATAGTTTGCGTTGACCATTCAACTTTAGTTTGTTCATTCAATTTTAGTATGTCCATTCAACTTTAGCACCATCGCTTCTCTTTATCATGGACTTATTAGTCCCTCCAATTGCAGATTTACTCAGTTAAGTCCACATAACATCCGAACGTTGTACATTTTATCCACAAATTATTTGTGGGTATATTAAGTTAATTTAGCTTAGGTTACGTTAGACGGAGTAAGGTTAGGTTAAAATAAATCAGGTTAAGGGATGTGTTCATAAAAGTCCCAATCGATAGGTGAAAATATGACCATATCATTGGCACATATGTCTTGGGTTAGTTTAGATTTGGAAAAAAGCATGTCAGTAAAGGTTACTTGTTGAAAACTAGGTTAGGTTAAGCCAAGTTATTATATCAGTTCAAGTTAGGGAGAAGGTTAGGGGAAGGCTCTTTTGATTTAGCCTGCCCATTGCTGACCAGATTATAAACAAAAAGTACGATAATTACACAAGATCCAAGTTTAAATTGCTTTTGTGGCATCCTTTTCTCGCAAGTTATATGAAGAAACATTCAGATTAAAGTAAGATTAGAATTAGGCCAAAGTTTGATTGAAGTTATAATAGTGTATAAAAAAGAAGAAAAATGTAGAAAAAGACTTTTCTCGAGATAAAATATCTTCTCGGAAAGAATATAGTGTGAAAGGATCAGTGACAAAGTTTTAAGATAAATATTGCTTAAATGAAATTATTTTTATTTGCATTCATTATATTTTATGTCTTATCCTGACTTAATCGTCTTATATTTATATTAAAAGTGTCCGATTATAGTGACTCGAGTCAATCGTTTAAGTCTTTATAAAGTTTTATAAAGTAAAATAAAAATATTTATAATTCCCAAAAATACATTTTACCCAAAGATTTTTTTTTTAATCAGCAGAAATTACTAATTGGTGACTTTTGTTTACTTATATGAATTTTTTTCGGTGACAAAATATCAAAACAGAATTCCCAAAATTATTAATTAATGATTTAGAGAATTTTTTTATTTTTCTGTGAAACTTTTTCTGCAAACGTAAAATGGTTACGATTATAGCTACGAACTGATTTTCATTATTTATCAGTGTTTACAGTTCGTAAATTATTTATCACCACAAATTTTCAGAGTTGCCTCATTTTAAAACAGTTTATTTGTTAATTCTGTCTGTTATTTTAGAGAGTTGTTAGAATTCCGTAATTGATATGACGCCTTGGTTTCAAAATGTCTGAAACTTCAAATGAAAACAAACTCGTGGAGAAATAAACATGAAAAAAAATAATGGAAATGTCAAGCAATGAAGAGAGAGTAGAGAGAGAGAGAGAGAGGTAGAGAAAGAGAGAGAGTTACGAGGACAAGAGGAAGCCTCAAAGACCTTTCGGTCCACTCGGGGAAGTTCCTGTTATTAAACTGGTTAATTGAAATATTTTAGCCATAGCAGAAAACTGGATAGAAAAGCATAAGGCTCCTCTTCTCCGCCCTCCGCTCCCTCTCTTCTCCACCCTCCGCTCCCTCCCCGCCAGAGGCGGATACGGAAAAAGATTGAAAAAAATACCTTCAACCTAGGAGAGAGAGATAATAACACTGGCCAACAAAATGAAACTTTTTTTTCTCATCAAACATGATCACACTTTTCTTAATGCATTTTTCACGCTGATTCCGAATCTGGTTTTATTTTTTTCTAGCACGTATAGTTATATAGATACAGTGGTTTTGATATTTTTAAGTTTTTGATATTGCTATAAGAAAATTTATGGATGTATAGATCACACTTAGGAATGCTAAACAACAAATACATCATATACTTTATTCAATGTACTTATAAATAAAGAATATATACATTATTTTATTAAAAGCGCTGTGAGTGTGATTTCCTTTTGTAAATTTGGCCTGGATTGTCACGATACAGCATCCAACAATGGTCCGCCATCATGCTTTCATTCCAATATCCTTGGTAGCGCTTCTCCATCATCTGAATATCTTGATGGAAACGCTCTCCTTGCTCGTCACTCACTGCACCAAGGTTTTCAGGAAAGAAATCTAAGTGGGAATGCAGGAAGTGAATATTTAACGACATTCGACACTCCATTTCTTTGAAGGCATCAAGGAGGTTCTTGACTCCATCCTTATACGCAGGTGACTTGTTGCTTCCAAGAAAGTTTTCACATATCCATTTGTGAATCCTGACTGCATACCCATAAGCATTCCTATAACTTTTAGATCTCCACAAACATTCCATTGATGACTGTCGTATTTGATTGCCTTAAGTAGTATATCCATATTGTCATATGTCTCTTTTAGATGGACGGAATGGGCAATGGGGATGGATGGCATTATATTACCATTATGCAAAAGAACTGCTTTCAGGCTTCTCTGCGACGAATCAATAAAGAGGCGCCTCAGATGCCACATACGTCTGAGATATGGCTGTAAATAGTCCATTGATGTCATGGCAATAACAGAGAGGACCGTCTACTGAAAAGAATGCTGTTAATTCAAAATTCCGCTTTCGGTAGTAACTAATACGAACATTGTTCTGAAGTAAATTGTTCTCCTTTAGTCTTGAGGCGAGAAGCTCTGATTTCTCTTTAGACAGCGATAAGTCTCTAACAAGATCATTCAACTGTCCTTGGGTTAACTTTTTAGGCTCTAAATGTCTACCTTCAAAAGTGTACTCTGGTTCTGTAGATGGTCCGGAAACGCCAGTTGCACCTTCATCACTTTCCATGTCATCTATGACAGAATCTAGCCTATCACTTGGGGGAATTGGAATGGGCAATGTTTCATCATGTTTTACTGGTCTACGTGCTGAATCCAAGTTTGGATATACAATCTGGTGTTTGTTCTTGGCAGAAAACCCCATTAAGTTCACACTACAAAAATAACAGCCTTCATGATGATCTCTCGGCTCCCTCCATATCATGGGTATGGCAAATGGCATTGAAGCTTTTCTTTTGTTAAGCCAATCACGTAATCCATTTGAACAGCCAGAACAGATTTGATGTGGCGCCCATGGTTTATCTTCGTCACCTAGATGGCAACCAAAGTATAGCTTGTATATTTTCTTAATGTCGGTTGTAATACTTCGTCGCTGTGTTTTAGTTGAACTGGCCGCATACGAAACAGAACTTGTCGGGGTCATTCTTACATTGTCGAGGCATGTTGACTGACCTGAGCAAACTATAAATTCAAAAAAAATGTACACCAACTTGACACAAGTTCTTGGACTGGACTGATCTTTTGACACACAAAGCACGGCGTTGTTGCCTGAATCACAATGCTGCTAGACGTAAAAGCTCACACCTGAAATACATAAGATGTATAATTAAGATAATTAAATAAATAAGATGAATAAACTAAAAAAACACAATAAAATAAACACAATCAAATGTTGAAATATTAGTATTTTGCCTATTTAAAATGGTTAAATCTGTGTAGTTATATATATGCCTTCATCTTGAAAACTATACGTGCTAGAAAACATCTGAATGCAGTTTTGGAATCAGCGTGAAAAATGCTATCCAGCCACCACAAATTTTACTCTGATGAAAAATCTTTGTTGACCAGTGTAATTATTGGTTTTGTTTAATCTCCTTCGCAACATCTAAGGTCATAATTTATGACGGAGGGGACCTACAGCTTTACGTGGGATCCAAACCACGGGTCGCTACATAGTCTGGACGTAGCGGACGGTCTCCCATCCAATTACTACCCAAACCCAATGTCGCTTAACTTCGCTGATCAACGGGAAGTGATGTTACGACATTGACTATGACGTAGCCCAGAGAGAGAGAGAGAGAGAGAGAGAGAGGCACTGTCAGACTGAACTAATAACGAAGTAAAATCGATTCCTATTTAGAAGTGTGCAGGCGTTTCATATTTAAGCGACACTGATTTTTTTTTGGTATCAAATCCTGTTTGCTTCTTTTGTCCATAATGTTGATCTCATTTCAGTATTATCACTAATACCGATTTAATGAGATTACTGTCAGAGAACCACACTAAGAGTCATCTTATTTTTAATCCTAATTATTATAAAATTAACAGTAAATGACTTTCGATTTACTGATGTTGTTTATTTATTAGTGTCTATTTAAGAATTCTAATTAATGGTAAATCCTTATATAGTTTTAAAACTTAATTCGTATTAAATATCTGATTGCATTCGTGACATTCTGAATTAATTTTGTTGATATATGAGAAGCTAAGGGTGTTAGATAATCTCCATACGTGCAGTTTTTGTAGCTCGACACATCCAGTCGGTAATCTACCATTCCTTTCGACAAGTGTTTCTCGGCGTATGAGGAGTGACAGTGTTAATTAATGTTAAGTTTATGTTAAATTTGTACTGTTGTTGTTGTTGCTGTATTGTTGACGAAATATTTGGTGATTCTGAATGACTGTAGGAAAGCATTAGTGCTTATGTCACTCTTTCAGAGATATGAATTTTATTTCAGGCCTTTCTTTGACAATTAAAAAATCACTGGATTAATATATTCATAAAACTTGGCACGATTTGGGTGTAAGATGTCGGGGAAGAGGTTCTTTTAAAGCTAACAACATACTCAAAGTGTTCCCTCCATTGCGAAATTACGTGGCAATTTCGCGTAATGTACTGTAATCTCTTATCACGGCATCCACCGTTTCCATTGTCCAAGGATTTTCTTTGAAGATCCTGTCCTTTAGATATCCGCATAAGAGGAAATCACAGGGACTGAGATAAGGTGACCAAGGCAGCCATGCAAGACCACAATCGTAAGTGAAATGGGGAACCTGTTAGAGAGGACTCTTAGACAAAAGATTTCATGCAAGAAGCCCAAAACGGCATTTACTATATAAGGTCTTTTGCCGTCATGCTGAAACCAAACTCTGTCCCTATCATTGCGTTGGCCCATAAAAAATGACAAACTGTTCTTGGAGGATGTGTAGGTAAACAATTTGGTCCACCGTTGTCAACAAAGCCTCAAGTCCAAGACTCTAGACTAAAGATATCAAGCTGGAGGCCATGATAAGAGATTACACTGCCGAGATCCGTCACATAATTTTGCAAAGATGATCACACTTTATGTATGAGCAATTTATGCGCCTATAAAAAAAATCCCATCTTTCCATAATAATGGTATCAAGTTTCATGAATGTAATTTAATTTACTGTTTTTTAATTAAAATTTGAAAATGTGGCGTAATTAAAGACTCATTGTTTACTACCTCGCCATAATGATTCCTACACACTTAGGAGGGGAGAGAGACACGTTGTGATAAGATAGAATTTATAAAGTGGAAATAACGTCGAAAAACTGCAAATCAGATGCAAACTGTGAAAATTTTCTTTAACTTTTCACAAATTTCGAACAAAATTCCGCGGTATCGTATATATTTGATCCTCAATATCGTATTTGCATTTTTGGGGCACAAATGAGATTAGCTTTTTTTCTTCAGATATCGCTTTGGTACGTGATTTTTTTGGCAAAGAAAAATAATTGAAATTTCTAATAATTCAGTTCACGTTCAAAAATGAGTGCTTTTTAAAGTGGTTTTAAGAATAGTTGTTACACATCGTCTTCATTTACCAATCTCTTCTTAAATATTGGTAAATGCCGCTGCAGTTCGTATAACAAAGTTAGGCGCGGTAGGATGCATGGTATGGTTTAATTTATGCTTTATCTTATTGTTACAAATATATACTGTACATATATAGGAAACTTTGTAGGAAGGCTGGCGATATATTTCGTGTGAAACGGTTCATATAAATAAAGACAACTCTCTTAATGAAGCTTAATTGTTTTGTGAACTTTATTGATATTAATAATAACTGAAGGAAACGTGAAATAGACCCGCGTCTTCTCGTAAACATTATTATAACAGTTAAATACTTCATGAATTTATAAAATAAAGGTAAACTGTCTCGTTCCTTAAAATTTTGGACATAACTGGCAAGTGCGCCACTCTATAATCCTTTTATTCTCCGCAGCATCCTATAACCGCTCTGACGTGGGGTCATAACGATAAACGCGTATTTGTTGCCACTGGACCCAACCTTTACATCGGGCGTGTCACCCGGAGAGTTGCTTCTCTGCAGCTGCTTTGCCGTTTGGCAATAAAATCGTGTCTCAAAGAAGAAGAAGAAGAGCGCGTGACACGCCTGCCATTACCCAAGCGACTCAGATCATTAATAAATTCTCTCTATGCGCAAACAATCAGGGTAAGATGTACAGTTTGATTTAATGCTTCATGAATGTATATAATATATTTTTCATTCATACGACTTCACCGCAAATATATATTAATAATAATAATAATAATTAAAGTGAATGAACTCTCTTTTGGATGTGTGAACATCAAACAATAAATTCTATTCTGAATAAGAGTGACGCCCTCGCAGGGACTTTAGCCCCCTTTCCGAAGGGAATAAATGCCATTAAGTGCGTCTAATTCCGCTTTCATTGCTATGCTTCTCAGTGTTGCGTTCCCGACGCGAACCAGCTGCGAGAATTCGTGTCGCGTCCGCCGTCCAATAACCGCCGCCTTCATTGCACTATGATACGCCATGATGAGGATTTGGTCCCCACTCCGGGGGCGTGTTACACCCTATATCTGGAGTACTTAGGGGGCCTCGTACCCCTTCTCAAAGGAAAAAGAACATCAAAAATACGACCCGAATTTGTTATTTACGACCCTCAAGCAGGTAAGGAAGCCATTTTACTGCGTTAAATATAATATATATGTTTAAAACATGAAATGAATTATATTTTAGTATTATGGCTTATTTAGTCACATTACTGAAGTATATATATATATATATATATATATATATATATATATATATATATGCTCTACGTCAGGTTGCTTTTAAAATAATGCTTTTTAATATAGAAATAAGTCGAAAATTAAATACTGCATTATTTTGTAATGTACAGAGGGTTGACAAAAGTAAATAGACACCACGATGATTGTACTGAAAAACTCATATATATATTAGTAGTGCTTAGCATCACTGACTACGAATCCACCGGCCCCGAGTTTGATTCCCGGCGATGGCAGACGGTGCTCAGCTTACCCAGCTGTTCATCCTTCCCCGCGGGACACTATGCTGCTGATCGGAAGGTCGTGAGATCGAGTCCGAGCAAAGACTTTGTAATTTTTGACCACCCATGGTGGGTCGTGGTTCGGATTCCATGGGGGGAGGGGGTAGCAAAACCAAAGTTACCAAGATATATATAATTTGCTGAAATTAAGTTGTCAGGCTAAAGTAACTGCTGTATGAAAGGTAAATTAGTGTGCATTTCACAATGCCACGAGGAAGAGTTTCCAGGGAATTGACAGATTGAATTGAATTGAATTGAATAACCTTTATTAATAATAAAATAAATACATTGGTTTTACAATTTACAATGACATAAATAATTGGGAAGTTGGACTATTTATTTTATTTAATTTAGCCCTTAAGCTTTAGGCTTTACTGGGCTCTTATTAAAAATAAACAGCTAGTTAATTAATAATTAATAATATTAATATTATTAATTAATAATATTTATTAATATTATTAATTAATAATATTATTAATTAATAATATTAATATTATTAATTAATAATATTTATTAATATTATTAATTAATAATATTATTAATTAATAATATTAATATTATTAATTAATATTAATATTATTAATTAATAATATTTTTAATTAATAATAAATAAATAAATAAGTAAATAAGTATTATTAATAGTTAAATTATGTATTAATCTTAAATTATCATTATTGATATGACAAATGCAAGATCATTATTGAAGGTATTATACCAATACCATACAAAGAAACCAATATTATACACGAGAGATAAGAACTGAACAATCACAAGAAATGTGTCTTTAATACTAGATTACACACGAGAAATTAATAAAGAATAGTAATGGACATTAACCCTAGAATTTTGTTAGTATACTATTATTAATCGGGATTTCAACTTGGTTTTAACACCTTCCTTTTATTGTTTTCTGCAAACTAATGTCAAATAAAGTAAAAAGTATTCAATAAAAATTACGAAAAAAGCCCACTTAAAGTTTGTAGTTTTTCATTTAAGAAAAACGATATTCAAAATTTCAACTTTTCCGAAAGTTGCTTTTCACTGTTTTCAACCACATTTTCTACATAAGCTTAAAAGTACCCTAAAAATATTGTAAATATGATTAGAATTTACCATTTAATTTATATCAAATTTCAATTCTTTAGAAACTTTCTTAATGAAATCCATTCATTTCGACTATTTCAACAAAATTTATTGAAATCCCGTACAAAAATTAAATTGAACAAGGATGGAACTCTTTCAATAATTTTTAAAAGATTTTCTAATTTTTCGCAATTAAACGAATATACATTCACAACATTTAAGTTAAGGGGAGACGTCGGGTCCTTACCGGGCTTAGGAAAGAGACGTACCACTGCCTCCCTCCAACAGTATGGGAAGTACCCTCTACTCAAATCCAATTATAGAAGGTGAGTAGGAAGAAAAGAACCGATGGATGTAGGTGGTGAATCATTTCAAAATAAATGCCGCAAGAAGCCAGCGCAAAATGCAGTTCCGACATGGAAAAGAGGTGGTTGTAAGGGAAATTATTGGGAGTCTGAAAAAGTGGAGGGGAATGAGTAAGCAAAGCCTTACGCCAGAGAAAAGCGTAATCACTGTGATCGTGTGATCGTATCAGGAGATTAAAGCAATGGACTAGGCCAAGACCTCGGCGACCGCAGTCGGGGACGACACTGGGCGTCCGTCTATCATAATGACTAGGGGAGGGTGAGAGGAAGGTTTACCGGAGATCTTCTGAATCTTGTTCCAGATTTGGGAAGAGGGAGTGCGAGAAGTGAAAGAAGAAACGTAGGCTCGCCAGGAAAAGCGGCTGGCTTTACGGACCGTGTGACGAGCATGAGCCCGTGCATATTTGAAAGCTATTGAGTTAGCAAGCCATAGGTTGCGCTGAAGTCGGCGAAAAGCCGACTTGTTAGCACGAACAACCAGAGCGCATGCCAGGGTCCACCATAGAACCGAAGGGGTGGAGGAGTGGGTAAATGCTGAATTGGGAGTGGAAGACAGAGCTGCACAAGCGATGTGATCGGTGTGGTAGGTGGAGGCAGCGTCGACCGGCGTAAAGCTTCCCGGAACTGAGAAGGTTCGAGATTGAGCCTGGAAGAGAGACCAGTTAGCCTTGGCGAAACCAACGAGTAGAAAGAGCGGAGAAATCGAGGGCCCCGAGACGTACGGAGGAGAAAGAGGACGTGGTCACTACCATAAGGGTTTGGAGTGACAAACCAAGATAAATCAAGGAAGGCGGAAGGAGAAGCAAGCGAAAGATCTACGGAGAAAAACGTGCGAGTCTGGAGGTGAAAAGCCGTTCGGTGGCCGATATTTCATAAGGGATAAAATTATTGGACTTTGGGAAGCAGAGCAAAGTCAAAGAGGAACTTCGCGAAAGTTTTGCGGTCCATTATCAACAGTTAACAGTCACTGTGCAGTTCAAGGATACCCAGAAATCAACAGTTGCTGATTGTCCTGGCCGTCCGCTAGACAGTGCTTCTCAACCTTTTTTATTTAACGGCACATTTTCTAGTTATCTCGACCCTCGTGGCACACCGAACCGAATTTTGTCAAGTCGTTGTGTAGTTTAGACAATAGTAGCTTGAAATTAGCAAAATACAGTGATGTAGTTTATTTTCCTCTAATTACGAAAGTACCGCTGCACATTAGGGACTTTGTCACGGCACACCTCTTGCGAAACATTGTGCTAGAAGACATACAGAAATGAACTCCCGCCAAATCGCTGCTGAATTGGTTGCTCAATTATGGTTATCTTTAAGACCATCATACGATATGTGGGGTTACTCTTGCAGAGTAGCTAGAAGGAAGCCATGCTCACCACTCGTAAAATTGCCCGTCTGAAACAGTGTGCAGCATCGATGATGGTCAAACATGATTTTGCCTTTTAAAATACTGTAATCTTCTCGGATGAGTTTCGGTTTGCTTTATTTTTAAACAGTGGACGTTTGTTGGTAAGGAGATTTTCACCCCAAGAATTTTCTGAGACATCTGCAAGCCAAGGTAAAACGTGGAAGATTTTCTGTGATGGTGTGCAGTTTGGACCAATGGACGAACAGAGGCGGTGGTTTGCGCAGGAACTGTTAGTTCGGCTAAATATGCAAAGATAGTGCAAGGGGAGATTTTACCCATTTATTCCAATAAAAATGTATCTCCACATTCATGGAAGATGGTGCCTCAGTTCACCCTGCCCGTGCTACGCAGAGATGGCATGATAGCCATGGAATTGGGAACGTTTTCCATGGCCAGGTCAATCTTCGGATATGACTCCAATAGAACGAGCGTGGTACATGCTAGATACGTCATTAAGGAAATGGCAACGAAATCCTACATCCAAGGGAAGCCTCGTTAAAGCTATAAAAGAAGAATGGGCTACATTACCTTAAGAACAAATAGCAAAGCTCGTCCATGGAATGCCAGAACGTGCGTCAGCTTTGCATAATGAAAAGGTTAAAGCAACATGATTCTAAGTATACCGATTCAATAAACTTATTATTTATTGACTTTTATTACCAAATCAAACAACTTCGGAAAATCAAAGGTGTCTATTTACTTATATAAACTCTGTATATATGATAATGACAATAATAAGGATAATCTTCATTGGCAGGAGAAGAATCCCATAAAAAAGTACAATGGACATTGGACTTGTAGAAACTTGCGAGGTCCTGAATAAAGACAGTCTTGACTCTTGTCCAGATTAAATCCAAGAAACGAATATGAATTAAAAGTTTGACACAGACCCACTTAAATGAATAAATTTCGAGGGAACTGCGAGAAACTCAGTAATTTCGGCCGAATTTTGATTCAGTTGTCTCGGTTTACTGAGATAAAAATGAATAGAGAGAGTTGGAATGCTGCTAGAGGTTAAATTTGGCCAAAATATGAATCGAGAGGGAATCGCCTTAGGCAGATGAAATAGCCTCTTATTGCTCTTATTGCCTCAGATGGACAGCATAGAATAATTTTAAACTTGGTACAAAGAAATATATAGATGATGATGATTGACGGGAGATATGACAGATTGAAGGGTTTGACTCTCAAATGAAGGATTTGCAGTTCTTCAAATTTTAATATAAATTAATACGTTAATTTTGCATTTCTTACGTGGCGTCGCAGTGTCGGGAATCTTGACTACGTTGAGTACATCCTAAGTAAATTGTACACCTATTAATACTAATACGTTACAGTACTATAAATAAAGTTACTGTAAATACAGTTAATAACAATATTTATCAACGTGTCTCGCAATTATATAATTTATAAGAATTATATAATATGATATTTATTGGACGTTATATAATTTGGAATGAATTTAAAAGAACAATTTTAAATGATAGTTAAAGAGGATTATAATTATTATTGTAATACCTTATGCCTACTAAATTAACAATGAAGAATAGAATACAAATGACTATACTGTACACGAGTCTCGTACGAATACGAGAACAGTTCCTCATAATGTAACTTGTGATGGTAATGGGACGTCACAACGTGGCGTTAAATCAGTCACGCAGTAACAGCGGAATGTAACGGAGGGATACTTTTTGAAAGATATTTCATAAAAATGATTTCTCAAATTCTGATGTCCATAGTTTTGGACATGGAGACAAGAAGCGGAGTTCACGATGCAAATCATTGCCAACTAGAAATATCTGAGTAGATATTATCAAAGCGTAGAGGAATTTTGAATTATGCGCGTGTACGTAACGACAATCTAAGTCAACAGACCAATGTACTAATAGACACAGGTAGATGGTAGATTGATGAATGAGATGAGCATGTACAACAGGTAGGATTTACGGTAATTATTATAAAGTTTAGATTAGAGCCTACGATTGGTTAATATTTAATTAATAGAGCTACAATAATATAATTGGGATAAATGAATTCACAAATAAAATAATTTTGGTGCTCTTCCAATATGTGCTCTACCGCGAAACTGTGATCTACCATATTCCAATACGTGCTCTACCGTGAAACTAGCCTTATAAGGCTAACTAACGAAAATATCATGACTTAACCTAACCAATCGTTAGGTCAACTATACGCCCTTGACGATTGGTTAGGTTAAGTCGTGATATTTTCGTTAGTTAGCCTTATAAGGCTAACTAACGTACCTGCTGCTAATCCGAATAATCTAAGGTAGATCACGTATTGGAATGTAAATTTTCGCGGTAGAGCACATATTGGAAGAGCACCATGATTTTGTATACGTTCAGAGACTAAATATGAAATAATTTCTACAATGTAGTGATGGAGTATTTAGTTAAAGGGGATTATGTTAGGATTAGATAAGAGATTAATTGGGATTAATTAATGTTAATAATTACGGTTGAAGTAAATAATTAATAATTAGAAATGATAATTGGGATAATGGAAGTTCGAAGTGTAATGAGAACTTCGATGTTTCAAGCAATTGTAAATTTCTGATAATGGATTTTTTCTAAGTAATTTTCGTAGAGGTGTTAGGGGAATGTTAAATAATGGAAAAAATAACAAATACTATTAGCAATTTAGACGAACAGAGATAATGAAATGGTGGAATCAATGAGTGAAATCATATCCACGTAATGGGAATGGTTGACGAGACATAAACGAAGCAGGAGAGTGAAATCAATGCTCGATGGGCATCTGCATATACAAAAATACAAATTGCTTAATAACAATTTAAACTAAAGTTAAAAATTGTAAAAAGTAGCTAAGAAAATGTAAAACATGAAAACTAAAAGGTAAATAAATGTGAAGTTAAAAAGTTACAATTATAAAAAGTAGCTAGGAAAAATATAAAAGCATTAAAACTGAAAGGTAAATAAAATAAAACAAACTAGTACCTTAACCAAAACATAACAGATCTACCGATGATTCGTCAGAATTTAGGTCTGGTTTTAATTTATAAATACACAAAGATTCCATAATTTTGAGCTTAAGGTCAGAGCTTCCGGCAACATGTATGGTGAAATTAGACTGTGAAATTGGGTGGTTATTGTTGTGCGAGTGATTACGTATGAGAGAATTAGGTGGTTTGCCAAGAGGTAAATTTGTACGGACCGATTTACCAAGATGTTCGTAAATACAGGATTTTAAATGTCTTTTAGTTTTACCTATATATGACCCCATACAGTGGTCACACTTGTATTGGTAAACTATGGATGACTTAAGAAGTGTAGGAATAACATCTTTGTATTTAAATAAATGGTAAATCGATTTAGACGGGGTGAATATAATTTTTATACATAGCTGTGGGTAGAATTCCTTGAGCAATTTTAAAAGTTTGTTTCTAATGTTAAAACTTGAGGTTCCCATATAGGGCAAAGTGAAATATATATATAAGTTTAACACTGAGAAATTTCAACTGTTACGGTACGGAAAAAGGGAGGACCTAAAATCCATGGAATACTATACCCCAAATGGACAGGAAATTCAGAGAAATTCCAAAGCAAAAGATTTAGGAGTTGTAATGACTGATGAATCGAAATTTGAAACACAAAATAAGATAGCAGTAAACAGAGCAAAGAGAATAACTGGGCAGATACTGAGAACCTTCAAACGAAGGGATAGGAATATAATGATTCCTCTATTGAAAACACTGATCATACCCAAGTTGGAATACTGCTCGGTCCTAACATCCCATATAAAAAAGAAGACATTAGACAGCTAGAAGGGATTCAGAGAAGCTTCACAGCCAAGATCAATGGGTGCAAATAACTAAATTACTGGGAAAGGTTACGCGAATTAAACTTATATTCACTGGAAAGGAGAAGAGAGAGATGCACCATTATTTACACTTGGAAAATAATGGAGAAACTAGCCCCTAATCTTATTCTGAACCCTGTAACTCCCAAGACAACAGTGGAAAGTAGAAAAGGAAGACTGTGTCGTGTTCCCAAATTAAAGGCTAGACCCTGAAAGAAAATAGTTTTGTTGTGAGAGGACCAAGACTCTTTAATCAGCTGCCCAAAGAACTAAGGAACAGGAGTGGTGTTGCGGTGGACACCTTCAAAATAAGATTAGACGCCTGGCTCAGAACAATCCCCGATGAGCCGGGCGTACCTGGTTATGTGAGGTGGAGAGTACAAGAAACCAACTCACTACTTCACCAGGTCAACTCGAGAGGAGGGCGACAAGCTTGACCTTCGTGAAATGAGGAATTATCGCACGGAACATTTGAAAGGTTGAAAGGAAAGGTTATATAATAAAATACTCAGTGGATAAAAATGGGGATAAAAATGTGTTGAATGAATAACGAAATACAAACCATGCTACAAAAAATGTGCATTCATGATATTACGGAGTTAATAGTTGAATGTCGTATTATTAAAAGTACTATAAATAATGGGAAAGTTGGTGAAAATGTGGAATAATGTTGATGAAATCTAATGTAATCTCAAAGGTTCATTATTTTTGGTTGTACTTCCATAGAGAATGAGAGCAGGGGGCATTTATTTTTGGAGCGAACTGATCATAGCTCAAACATGGAAACAGTGCAACTTTGGGAATGGTTCTGAAAGATAATTTCCATGTTTGTGACTTATATATGATGCACACCCACAAGTAAAAATGAAAACCAATTCCACTTTGCTGGTGTCATCATTTATTTATTTCAAGTGTTTAATCGTGAAATTCATGATATATATATATATATATATATATATATATATATATATATATGTGTGTGTGTGTGTGTGTGTATGTGTGTGTGTATATGCATAATAAATAATAGCACAGTCGAAATTATTATTATTTTAGAAGTAAAAGAACTGAACCTAACCATTATGGACGTCTATAGACCACCAAACACTATAAAAAGTGAATTCCAATTTGCCACAAATGAAATAAAAACCGTATTAAAATTACTTTAATCTACAGCAACAAATATTCTAATTTGTGGGGATTTTAACTTTCCATTCATGACATGGAAGAAAAATGACTGTCATATGTGTTGAGAAATTTCATGGCAACATTACAAAAGATGATAGAACTCAAGCAATAATGCTATTAAATATGATGGAACATTACGCCCTTACCCAGGAAATCTGTAAAGCCACTAGAAAAGAGAACGTTTTGGATTTAATTTTGAAAAATAACAATGAGACAATAATAAATAAAAAGGTAACGCACACAAATTTCTCCGATCATAACCTAATCGATAAACAATTGAAGTAGCACCCAGAGGTCCGGAAACGCATCCCAGAGAGGCAGAAGGAATATTTGAAGGCTTAAACATAAATTCAAAGAAAGTAGATTGGGAAAGTGTAAATAAAGATTTAAAGGAAGTAAATTGGCAATTGCTACTTCACGAGAAGACTGAAACCAAACCTTTATTACTGAAGCATGTTCCAGAGAAACAAAAAAGAAAACGTAGCAAGCTCGAGAGAAAAATCAGGACACTATTTAGACAACGGAAGCAAACCGTAAAACATCTCCACAGATGCAAAACTGATGCAAGGAAACTCAAACTAGAGAGGAAACTAGGCGAAATAGAAATGGACCCAAAGCAAACATTCATACATAAGACAAACGAGGAGGAAAACAAGGTAGCAGAAAACAAAAAATAACCCAGAATATTTCTACACGTTCGCGAAAAGGAAAATGCAGTGTAAAGAGAGTATTGGTCCGTTGATAGACGGAGAGGCCAAACACAGAAGTGACCCCGAAAAAATGAGCGAACTGCTTACAGAACAATTTAACTCTGTGTTTAGCACCCCTAAGTCCGGGATGAAAGTAGAAAACCCAGACGAATTTTTCAACATTCATAAAAATCAGCCAAGAACAAATTCTGGCACAAACTTATTAATGGACATAGAGTTCTCGGAAGGAACTGTAACTAAGTGCCACGTTTCTGAAGAAATGTAAAGAAAGTATTGCAAACCGCTATACTTAATATGGAGGAAATCACTTGACACAAGACAAATTCCACGCCCATTAAAGAACGCGAACATGCCCCCTTATTTAAAGGTGGTAACAGAGCAATATCCAAGAATTATCGGCCGGTAGCTCTCACCTTCCACCTTATAGAGTGCTTTGAACATATAATTAGAGGCAAAACTACCTACTACCTACAAGGAAAAAACTTATACAACCCGAATTAACATGGCCTCAGGGCAAAGAACACAAAGAATGGTGGTAGATGGAGTCAAATCGGAAGTCTTGGAAGTAGAGAGCTCTGTCCCACAAGGGACAGTATTAGCTCCCTTGCTGTTCATAATAATGATTGCAGGTATTGATGCAGATATCAATGACAGTATTGTATCATGTTTCGCAGATGACAAAAAGATATGCAAGGAAATATTGAACGAAGATGACAGAAAAATTACAAAATGACATTGAAACATTATTTCAGTGGGCAGAAGACAACAATATGAAGTTCAACGAAGAAAAATTCCAACTTCTAAGATATGGTAATAACAAGGAGCTACAGAATAAATGGTACAAAACTCTGCAAGCCAAACAGATAACACCAAATCCACAAGTCAGGGATCTTGGAGTAATACTGTCGTCGGATGCAGAATTCAGAGAGCACTACAACATCAAAATTACAACGGCTAGAAAAATAATGGGATTCATCTGGAGGAGCTTCCGTAGAAGGAAAGCAAACATCATGCTCAAATTATGAAGAGTCTAGTTCTACCGATAACTGAGTATTGCTCAGTACTCACAAGCCCATACAGAAAACGAGACATTGCGAACACTCAAGATATACAAAGGACTTTTACGTCTAAGATAGAGGAAACGGAAAGTGAAGACTACTGGTCTCGACTACAACCCTGAAACTCTACTCTCTCGAAAGAAGGCGCGAGCGGTACGCAGTAATATATGATACATATGGAAAATTCTTGAGGGCTTTGTCCCTAACCTTAGAAATGAAATAGAAACAAACTGGAATGAGAGAAGAGGCAGATTTTGTACTGTCGCAGCTGCGGTGGGACATGGGGCCATGAAAACGAGGATGGAAAATACCCTCAGAATTCGAGGCCCAAAGCCTTTCAATGCCCTACCAAAAGAAGTAAGGAATCTCCAGCATACCGACCTGAATAACTTCAAGAACCAGCTGGACAGATTCCTGTGCAAAGTCCCTGACCAGCCATGCGTGGCTGGCTACGAAGGCAATCTCGCAAATGAGGCGGGATGCTGCAGAGGGGTCGACCGCGGGTCGATACTGAATCGTCATTCGAACTCACATAAAGTAGTATATATATATATATATATATATTGTGGCCCCTTCGAGGTAAACTGTCATATTAAAAAAAGTAAAGGGAGTAGAGCTCCCAAACTTCATAGATGCTTACCTCAGCATGTTGTTCGTTCGTCTTAATTGAGCAGTTGCTCGATGTGTCCCCCTTCCTGCTCAACGCAGCCCTCCAAACGTGGACGCCACTGATCAATACACCTGTTTACATATCGTTGAGACATCTTCTCCCAGCCGAGCAGAATTCTTTCCCATAGTTCATCTATCTCTCTTATATTGGTACCAGGGATGTAAACTTTGGACTTCAGGGCTTCCCAAACACCATAATCTAGTGGTGAAAGATCAGAGCTACTAGCCGGCCACATATTAGGTTCGATAAAATCCGATGTTTCGTTCTCAAGGAATGTGATAGTTTGGCGCGCTCTGTGAGCAGGGGCTCCATCTTGTTGGAAAGTATATCTTTCACTCTATCTAACTGATATTCGACGAATTAGTGGTGAATGAAAGGAATTCTTCGTAGGATCAAGTTAGGAATGTGGTTCTTTGAAATCTTAAAATTTCGTCAGTCGTTGATATACGGTCGAAAGTTTAAAGGTTAACGACGAATACAACAACATTGACAACGTTTGGCGTAAAATTCTTCGATGGGATCACAAAAATATACCCCCCTCAGTATCTTTTCTCGACGTCAGAGACTAAATCCAATCATTCACTCGCATATTAGTCGATGTCAATAACTCGCAGCGGCCGAAAGATTGACCTCAGTTACTCACTTTTATGTATTAGTATGGCGTCACTAACCTCGATGTGGCGACGCCGAAGAGGTTAACCACGGTCACTTATTTTTATATTAGTCTATCGACAAAACACTTATCAATCCTTACAATACTTCTTAATTTAAGTAGTTATTTAATTTAAACTAATAAATTCAAAATTCATTTAATTTCTGTTACATAATTACAAAACCGTCACGGAAGAGTATGAGTTCAGTGGCTTCCTGGAAATATATTTATTTAAAAAACAAATATATTACAGCTCTCTCTCTCTCTTCTCTCTCTCTCTCTCTCTCTCTCTCTCCGGTTGTAGGTAAATTATTAGAGGTGATAATAGCGGATAGGATCGTTGACCATTTCGATTCCTACGAGCTGCTTGGGGACTCCCAACATGGGTTTAGGAGGCATACGTAGGTCATGTCTCTCCAACTTCCTCGAGTTTTTCCACGTCATGTGGAGTGAGTACGATAAGAGTAGGGCGATTGATATACTTTATCTCGACTTTCAGAAAGCCTTTGATAAGGTACCTCACCGCCGGCTAATGGCCAAAGTCCGTGCGCTGGGCATCGGTGGGGAAGTAGGTAGCTGGATTGGAAACTGGCTGAAGAATAGGCGGCAGAGTGGTAATTAAAGGGGCTAGCTCGGGTTGGGCCTCGGTCACTAGCGGGGTTCTTCAGGGTTCCGTTTTGGGGCCACTGTTGTTTATCATTTACATAAATGATATCGACGCTGGCATCGTTAGTAGGATCGCCAAATTCGCTGATGACACCAAGCTTGGGGCCAATGTTGGGACGCCCGAAGCGATCGAGCGACTGCGTGCGGACCTAGGTAGGATAGGAGAGTGGTCCGAAAAATGGCAAATGCCGTTTAACTTGGGTAAATGCAAGGTGATGCACATTGGATACGCCAATCCTAAGTCGGACTACTCCATGTTGGGGATTAATATCGAGACCACTGATTTGGAGAAGGACTTGGGTGTGCTAATTAGCAGCGACCTTAAGTTTACCAAACAGTGCGTAGAGGTGGAAAAGAAAGCCCAGAAGGTGTTGGGTAATATCAGGAGGCAATTTCGATTTCGGAACAAGGAGATTGTACACTCTCTGTACAATTTTCTGGTTCGGTCGCACCTGGAGTATGCTGTGCAGTTCTGGTCGCCTACCCTCAGGAAAGATATTAACAGGCTGGAGCGAGTGCAGGCGAGGGCCACAAAGTTAATCCCTTCCGTTAGGCATATGGACTACAATCGACGCTTACGCGCCCTGAATTTGTTTTCGCTGGAAACTCGGAGGCTGCGCAGTCATCTCAACGAAGTTTTCAGGCTCTTACACGGGTTCAACAATGTCGATTTTAGAAGCATGGTTAGTTTAAATGATAACTCAACTCGCGAAAATGGTTGGAAGTTAGATTTGAAACGGTTTAGGACTAGTGTGTGTGTGGGAATTACTTTACGTATAAGATCTGTGACACGTGGAACAGACTACCTTCGGAAGTTGTGAACAGTTGCTCTGTGGATCAGTTCAAGGAAAGGTTAGACCGAATCTTGCACACTATTTGAGTGTGTAGGAATTTTTCCCTGGCACCCGTTGCCATTGGTACCTCCTCGATATGGGCCCAAGGCCTTTTGAAGTACTTCTTTTCCTTGTAACTCTCTCTCTCTCTCTCTCTCTCTCTCTCTCTCTCTCTCTCTCTCTCTCTCTCTCTCTCTCTCTCTCTCTCTCTCTCTCTCTCTCTCTCTCCAGTTCACAAAAAGGAATGAAAACATGTCTAAAAAAAAGGTTACTTTAATCTATGAAAGTTCGCTACACAATGACTCCAGAGTCCACAAAAGTTGGCGATCTATTTTTTGAAGTCAGACGAGCAATTTCAGAATTCATTCTTGTCATTCAATTTTATTTTATTTTTGAATTCTTGACTTGCATATTTAATACAATTCTAATACTCGTATTAAATTTTTTTTATAGTTTACACAAATAAATAAAATTTTACATTCGAATTTTAAAAAAATCTTGTATTTTTTTTTTTTTTTTTTTTGAGGGATACCAACTCTTCATTGTTTTATTATTATTATTTTATTATTATTATTATTATATACGAGTGTGTATATATATACATATATATATATATATACACACAGTGTATATATATTTATATATGTGTGTGTGTGTGTGTGTGTAAACGCATAACTGTGCATCTTTGCAAAATTTATCACTCACTATGATTCGAACCTGGGCTCTCTGACTCGGAGATACAGGAGTTGACCTTTCGGCGGCTACGACAGGGTGAAATTCACAACAACCTTTCCCCACCCGAGGGATAAACATAACGCTTTTGTGTCCAAGAGTTTAACAACGTTGTTCTTAACTTTCATTCTGTCGTAGCTGAATAGTGAACATCCGTGTCTTCGACAAATCCCTGGTGAGGGATAAATTTTGCACACACACAACACACACAACACACACATATATTATATATATATATATATATATATATATATATATATCTATATATATATTGTGTGTGTGTGTGTGTGTGTGTGTGTGTGTATATAATGCGATGTTTTACTTTTATCAGATGAAGACGTAGAAAAGGAGGCAAACTCGTTTCGAAAAAGATCAGGATCGGGTGCAAACAACACGAACGGTCTTTCGGGGAATCAGATGCCAAACGGACACCCTCTTTCCGACTCTTCTGACTCGGAATATGAAGATATGTGCGCTTCGCCAAGGCTGCAAAGGAGGAGAAAACTAAGAAAAAGGTTAAAAAATTCGTTGTTTGTAAATAGAATTTTATGCAAAGTTCATTCTTCGAATGTAACTTCCTTTATTGACATTATACTGTACTTGAATAGAATTCTTGTTTCTTTTTAATGTTTAATTAAATAATATAATGTATTTTAGTAGGCTTGTTTTCACATATTTCTGTATTTCAGGTTACGAGAAAGACTTGAGAGCGAACCTGATGAACTGATATACTTAGATACTTTGCCTGAGGTAAATTGGATAATTTTTTTTTTACATAATAGCACCAAACAGAATTACGTATGATTATAATGGCCGCATAATTATATTGTAAAGTTTAACACTAATTTTCTTGGAAATACAAATTACGTAGGTATTTGTTAAGTATTGTATATATAAACCATTGATATCATTCATGCTGTTATATTTTTGATTATAACTACCAGATCATGAATTTGTCTTACCGTCATCTTTTCAGCAACATCGATTAGTAGAGGTAACATCCAACATTTGGGGAACTAAATTTAAACTGCACGGAGTAGCGTCGTCCCTTCCCTCTAATCTCGGTCAGGTGACGTATAAAACGTCTCTTTTGCATCTTCAGCCACGTCAAATGACGTTGGTCATCACGGAACTCAGGGATGACATTCCTCCTCGCCAAGACCCCAATTTTAATCCAAATGTATTTTCCGAGGATGAAGAAGAAGGAGGTACATTGAACATAATAGAAAAGAGAGTTTCTCATGAAATAATCGAAATATTTTTGTTCACCAATCGTATAATTTATGCATATTAATAGCAGCATTTTGTTTTCACAGATAATCGGATCGCGAGGCCTCTGGACCTTCGAACAGATGTTCCACCTATTGCTCCAATGACCCCTAGAAGGACTCCCTCTTGCTACTCCCACAAAGACCTCGCATCACCAGTCCCTGGGCCATGGGACTTCCCCAAGACTCCCTCATTGTCTGGAAGGTGCTTAACGGAGGGAGATGAGCACGCATACGTCGATCTTGGCACTCCGGAAATGGTGCGATTACGAGCGGAACTTAAGATTGGAAATGATAACGGAGACCGCTCCAAAGTGCAAACGAAGTCTTCCTCCAAAGGGGAAACATTTATACATAAAAGCTCTCCTCCTAGCACTAGGTTTATTAACCCTGAAGCTTCTTCAAGGTCTCCTTCACATTCACCTAATTCATTTTACCTGAGATCTAAAGTTAATTCCGTCTCGAGTACAGGAAATAGCAAAAGTTCATTCGTAACCACATCTGCTCCAACGCAGCCAATTAATAGCACAGTTAAAATTAATTCTTCAAACACCTCAAATATTATCGGTTCACATCGATCTAATCACCACTCTTTAAGGGTAATTGCTTTACTTTATCTTTCCTTTATACAGGGTGTCCCAGAATTAACTATCTATTTCAATGAAATCGGACAAATTTTTTAAAAACACACTTTTATTTATGTTTATCATGTTTAATATGTGTTAAAAATGTATAAATTTCTAAATTTTGTTCATAATTTTATTTTCATAATTTTTCATAGTTTTTCATAGTTTTATTTTTAGAATGGCAAAGAGACTCTCCAAAAGTTAACGTGTGGCTTGGAATGACCAAATCCAAAATTTATGGCCCATTCTTCTTTGCGGTAGCAACTGTAACAGGTACCGTCTACCTTGATATGCTTCAGCAGTTTCTCGAACCACAGCTTCTTGATGATGGCATTCTTGATAATGTTGTGTTTCAACAAGATGGAGCACCATGTCATTATGCTCTAATTGTTCGAGAATACCTCGACAGACGCCTTCCGAATCGGTGGATTGGACGTGGAGGACCTCGACCTTGGCCTCCGCGTTCTCCGGATTTGACACCCCTGGATTTCTTTGCATGGGGTTTCATAAAAACAAAGGTTTATCGCCAAAAGATCAATAGCTTAGCTGAACTTAAAGAACGCATCCAGTTCGCAGTGCGGGAGATAACACCTGAAATGCGTCAAAATGTGTTTCGCAGCGCTGAGGATAGATTTGAAATTTGCAGAGATACAGACGGTGCACATGTTGAAACTTCTCAATAAAGTTTTGACTTATGATTTATAAATCTATTTGTTTTTGTATCATAATTTAGTAATAAACACAAAATTATGTCAGTTTTTATTAAATTTGTCCGATTTCATTGAAATAGATAGTTAATTCTGGGACACCCTGTGGAGACTTTTACATAATTTTCGTTGTACGCATCATTATGAAATGCTATATACGTCCATCTGAAAAATTTTATTAACATCTAAAGATGGAAGAACTATCCAAAGTGTATGGTTAAGGGAATAAAGCCACAGTGGAAAGTAGATTTATTAGAGCACAACATTTGGGCCTATACTAAGGGTTTCATCAGTCGTACCTGATGAAGACTTTAGCGTAGGCCAAATGTTTGTGCTCTAATAAATCCATTTTTTATTATGGCTTTACTTCTTTAATTCAACTTCTCGTAATTCAGAATATTCACATAATAAAGTGTATGTTAAGTTATTCAAGTAACTTAATATGTAAATATTTGACAAAAAAAAATCCATTTTAATTCAAGTGAAACACATTACCATTCATTTTCTTTGGGGAAGATCAGGTATAGATTTTTTTTATTTCAGTGCTGTCACGAAATGTCAACGTGCAACCACGGAAGTGTGATGCGTAATGATGTCATTCGCTACATAGATGACGAAAGCGGCGATTCTGAAGAGAGATCCTTCACACCTTCTCCTTCCAGGATGCGTCCTTTGAATAGGTCACAGCGCGCCCGAAGTAAAAGCGTGGGGCACTTAATCAATTTCGACGCCGTTCCATCCAGCAATCTTCCTCCTTTGGCCCATCACCTGCATCAGCTCACGAGTATCGAGGCCTTTCTAGCCTTCAGAAGATCTCTCTCGCTCAAGGATTGCAAGAAGGTATTTCCTGTTAGAAAGTCAAGCGAATCGAAAATAAGAAATGTAATTTATTTGCCCGTCTTTTATACGGAATATACAGGGTGTTCATAAAGTTACGCGAGTGAATATGGTGAAGTGTACACGCATATGTATGCACTCGCGTGACTTTATGAACACCCTGTATTTCTGGATGTTAAATGTCGTATTGTGAAGGGAAGTACAGGTTTAGCAATCTGCCTTTGTTTATTAATAACAAGATAACTGTCCACACACTCTTGTAAAACAACGAATATAGCGTGTCAACGCTTACAATTTCAGCCGATAATGGGTTTGTATGTAATAAAATTGGGTTTTATAAAATATAATTCCGTTTATTTAAAGCATGAAGAAAAATTTATTTGCTACCCATTCTCAACAGCAAAAATTTATCTTGTTCATGTTCCTGTTCCATAAACGCCTTTAAGATTAAGTGTTTTTAACAGAGCGTATGTTCTAAACTAAAGGATATATATATATATATATATATATAGAGAGAGAGAGAGAGAGAGAGAGAGAAAGAGAGAGGGGGGGGTTCACAAAAGTATACAGACACCACGATGATTGTCGACAAGAAAAAATAGCAAAGCTCATCAATGGAATGCTAGAACGAGTGTCAGATTTACATAATACAAAAAGGGGAAAGGAACACGATTCTAAATATATCGATTCAGTAAATATGTTGTTGTTTATCGACTTCTGTTATGGAAAAATGGAAAGTGTCTATTTACTTTTGTCAATCCTCCGTATATACAGTACAGCGTATATATGTATATAAAATGGTGTTATCATTTCATATTAAAGAACGTCACGATAAATTTAAATTACCGAATACATTTTTTACACAGCGCCATGCAGTTGCGGAGGTTGAACGTCCTAGACTCATCGATTTCGGAAAGAGTCACAGTCTAGACTCCTCCCTTCTTATGCTAAACTGCAAAAATCTTCTTCTTACTGAAACACCCCCTAACAACCAAATATCGTCCACTTTCGATCACAACTATATGAACACTCTTCACAGCAGCCCATCTCGTATTCACGTGATCAGAAACCCTTCTCATTCTAATCACATTTATGAGAACATCAATATTTACGCAACCTCTTTCGGATCTTCGTCCTTTCATTCGAGAGATAACAATAGCTGTATAAACAGTCCTAAAATTAATAAACACGGCTCAAAGCATATCAGCACCAGCACTCCTAATCGTTCTCACTGTTTGCACAATAACATCAATAACAACAACAACAACAACAACCAAATTAATAATACCCCTTATGGAGGAAATACTCCTACCCACTGCACTACCTCTGTAGATGTACCCATGGCCAGTCCCAATCTCACCATTTTGGTGGTGGTACACTACAGGTTGCACCCCGCACCATTGAAAATCGCTTCCTTCGAGGCCTCAAGGCAAGTCTTTATTTAATTTAAGAAAATTGCTAGAAATGAACTGCTTTAAAGAGAAAATCCAATATCTGTGTGCTTACGTCAATTTCTTCTGACTAAACGACTTATTTGCGAATGTGCGCGATAATGATACTTGTTTTTACTGCAAATGCACACTTTAATAAGCACCGTTTGCTCGTTCAATTCTTTCGATGAAGTTGTAAAAACGTGATTTAAATATTTAGACTGATGATAAATTTTTTTTCAGGAGGCTGTTTTAGGTGAACGCCTTGTGTCCCTCCAGCGTGAGTATCTGAGCTCCTCCGCCCATCCACACCCACCGCCTACGCCCAAACACGTCCCATCCCCCGAAGTATCCCGCCGTAACCAAAATTCAAATACTCCATCCATCTCTCCAACCCATGCTTCAAAGAGTACTCCGCCCACTCCATCAAAAAATAGAAAACATAGAAGACATCAGTCTTCGTCGCCAATTAGGTACAAAAAAACTACGATTATTTGCTAAGTATTTGTTCTTTGTTAAATAATTTCGACCCACGTAATCATATGTAATAAATTAGAGGTCACGGTCAACAGGAAATTTATAAATTTTACTCGGTTAATACAGGGTCCCCCAAAGAAGATGATCTGTCTTGTTTAATTCATATGTTACAAAGCATATCTTCTTAACACAAAATTTAAATAATAACTCGCATTGTTAATTCTTAAACACATTAACACTCACAATCACAGAACAGAATTTTCGAGAAACGAAGTTGCATCACTTTCCTTTGTCAGTTTCCAGTTTATATAACATTAAAATCATCCTCACATCATTTAAAAAGCACTTTAAATGTCCTTTTCTATTTGCAGAAAACATCTCCTGAACTCTCCCCTTTTAAATCGGAGGAGACAGCGAAGGGGAGCCGTTGAAAGTTCTGATGAAGAAGTTGTTCATTGCTCAAGCGACGCTGAGATCCTCTGTTCCTCCACTAACTACAGAGACCTTGAAACATTTCAGAAAAATCAACTAAAGAATAAGGTAGTTAGTCGTTAGTCAACTAGTAGTTGAACTGAATTGAACCGAACTGAATTCTTTATTGTTGAACAAATAAGCTGACAAACACAAAGTACAACAAAGTAAATAATACAAGAGTAGAAGTAATTACAATTGTAAATAGTAGGTCCACTAGAGCGAATCGTTCAGAAAGCAAAATCTTAGTAAACAGTATCAATCTGTCGATTATATAGATAACATCATTTACCTCGCCAACGTCATAGCTCAGTGAGTAAACACCGTTTCCTTATAAGCGAAGTGAAGACGCTGAGGTCGGGGGTTCGAATCTCGATGATGTTGGTTAATAATAATCTCAACTTTTGGAAAATGTAATTTAAAATTACTCTTGAACCTCGTTCGATAGCTTCATGATCAACGTATAACTAACAAGTTGGAATAAATAAAAGAATATAGCAATTATTTAAAGCTGAATAAAGTACAAAACATAATGCGAGTTTCTAAACATCTACAAATTTTAATGAATACCTTTGTTTAGAAATAAAATCAATATTACAATATATTGTGGTTGGGAAAGAGAGTTCATACTAATGCTGTTGTGGGCAACTTGAAAGGTAGCGGCCGAAGATGATGATAAAATAGAATACCACTCTCTACTAGCAGATCATAAGATATTTGAATAAACAAATCCGTAATAAAGTGACTTAGCAGGTTCAGCAGTTAACGAGGACTTCACTTTATTAGTTATAAGGAAAAAAATAAAAAATAAATATATATATATATATACCGGGTGAGCGAAAAGTCCCTGCGCTCTTCCCTTCCAATTCCAACACAGTGCAAGTACAGGATCACTATACTTCTTGCAGGTGCACAGGGACTTTTCGCTCACCCTGTATATATATATATATATATATATATATATATATATATATATATATATATATATATATATATATGGCCTACTGTATATTAGGGTGGTCCAAAAAAATGAAAATGAAAAATATATTTTTCATGACATTTATCCATATTACACAAACACTAACGATGTTGGAAATAAAATACTGGATCGATTCGTGCATATTTAGAGGTGGAGCAACTCGAAGCCTTAATATCATTATACAGTTTGGGGTTGAAAATTTCGGAGTTATTGAAGAATAGGGACCCCAGCCTTCTTTAGTTAGGTTTATAAGGCTAACTAACGAAAATATCACGACCAAACCTAACCAATCGTTAGGTTAACTGTACGCCCTTGACGATTGGTTAGGTTAGGTCATGATATTTTCGTTAGTTAGCCTATAAAGCTAACTAAAGAAGGCTGGGGTCCCTATTCTTCAATAGCTCCCAAATTTCTTCAAATTTGCGCCACCCTTAAATATTAATGGATTTAGCTGAATATCCGGTCTGAGGTCGTTCGCCATATAAAGAATGAGAAAATGCATCAGCAGCCCATATTTGTGCATTTTAATATTTTACCATATATGTGTGGCTCACCCTAATAAATAATATATATATATATATATATATATATATATATATATATATATATATATATATATATATATACATATACACACATATGCGCCTCGGTGGTGTAGTGGTTAACATCGCTGACTACGAAGCCATCAGCCCCGAGATCGAGACCCGGTGACGTCAGGCGGCGCACAGAAAAACCCAGCTGTTCAGTAGTTTCGGGAATCTTTCACCATTATGGCGACCCCAATCAAGAGAGTTCGTGTCGCGAATGACTCTTGGTTCCTTTGAATACATGCCTAATTCTTTTCGATAACTTTTCTGACTATTTTTGATAGGTGGAGGCATAAATATGCAAGCAAATTTGAAACGGAATCTAAAACGTGAGAAATCATGCAAGTACCGTAATATCTGCCTTCCACTGCCTCAAATGATTCTGTAAATTTTCTATTAAATCGTTTGTCATAGTATGAACACCTGCATCATCATTTATGTTAGGCAAAAATACCACGAGACCTCTTACATCGGGAGACACCATGTGAAGACAAGAAGAATCAGAGGAAAAGTTATTCGTTCATTTTTCACATCGACTAAGAAGCTTTACAACACACTGAATTAGAGTCCATTGATGATTATTGAAGGTTGCTATATATTGTCATAGTCCGAGGCGTACGCAACAACCGCAGTTTTTCGTTGAAGAAGTCGTTGTAGCATATACAATAGAATGTAGAGTTCCATCGGGTGATAACGTCTCTTATAAGTTTGTTTTCGGGTAAATTATGTTGCTTCTGGAATTCCTTAAGTCTGTCAAAGGCTGGAGATGAATAATTAAACTGCAACAGATTGGGCGCGCAATTGCACAATCTTTGAAACAGACTTCTGGCTAAGAAGGGCTTCATCAACTGCAAGTGCTAAAGTATGATTCGCAAAAGCAACAGGAGTAATTTTGAGAACGCTAACAGCTTTAATAATATTACAGCCATTGTCGTACACAACTGTATGCATACGATCGCTCACATTTACTATTAATTCTGTGCTGTCAAACTGATAAAGACTTCAGTTTTTTATAGTGACGCCTAATAACCCAAATAAAACTAATATTCGAAATTCGGTATTCGGCCGAATAGTTTTGCACCAAATATTTGGTATTCGGTGAATTTTAGTATTCGGTACATCCCTAATATTTGTATATATAATGTTACACACAGACCATGCATGGAACAAGGAACTCTTCTGGGAAAATTAAATCCACTATATGTAGTCTGAATAAATAATGGTAAATGACAAATACTAAAGTTTTTCTTTTTCGTGATGGGAACCCAACATGAGCAACGGGTCATGACCGGGTCATGATTTAATTTTCCCAGAAGAGTTCCTTGTTCCATGCGCAGTCTATGTAACAAAAGTTTCTGAGGTGACCATTCTGAGTTGTATCGCGTATGGTAAAAAATAAAATGCACAAATAAGAGTTCCTGATGCATTTTCTCATTCTTTATATAGAGAAAGATCTGAGACCGGATACTGAGCTAAATCCATTAATATGTAAGGGTGGCGCAAATTTGAAGAAATTTGCCACCCCAAACTGTATAATGATACTAAGGCTTCGAGTTGCGCCACCTCTAAATATACACGAATCGATCCAGTTTTTTATTTCCAACATCAATAGTTGTTGTGGAATATGGGTAAATGTCATGAGAAATATATTTTATTTTCATTTTTTTTGGACCACCCTATATATATATATATATATATATATATATATATATATATATATATATATATATATATATATATATACACACACACACACAGTATATGCAAAGATTTTATACATACAAAGCTTGCTTTTAATCACTTTTAAATGTTCTTTAAATTGTACTCAACAACAACTGTGATTCGTAACTATTTAAAAGTTGAAAACATTTCCATCACAGTATTATTTATAAAAGATCCAAACACTTTTAATTTTTGTGGGAGAAACCATTCATTTTCTTTTTGAAACATTCAGTGACATTTTACTGAAATTGCATCAACCATTAAAATTTACAAACATTAATTCAAGCTAGATACAAGGTAAGTAAGGTTGGTACCACTTTTAATGATCATAGCGTGATCAACATAAAGAATAACAATGCATTCCGGAAACAGAGCATTTAAATCAATTGCATAGTTATTGCGGAGCAAGCACATACCCTGCGGAACCCCGATTTTAATGAAGAGTTTTTGTGAAGATGTTGAGTATACTGTACAAAGGGCGGCGGCGGCGGCTGAGTGTACATACTGTTTTTGATATTTAAGTTTTTAAAAATTAATTCAAACGTTGGGTTCCGTGTACCATATCCGTAAAGTTTATAAAGCGGTTTTGTATGATTAATTATCTGTATCGAGTGATTTACTAAAATCAACAAAAATATACGATAAACGGATTGAATGAAGGGAGAACAAAATACATTTGAGGGAAGCTTGAAGATTATCTATAATTTTTCAAAATTCAAGTTGATTAGGGCATGAAAGTTTATATTTTTCAAAGTTAGTTTTCAAAGATTTGATAAATTATATTTATTGGTAAAATCGAAATTGACTTATTATTATTATTATTATCATTAAAAGAGCCCTTTTTGTGGATAGGGGTCCAACACTCTGGCTATACCTTCAGTACAGTATATCAGGATATTTACATTATTCAATCCTAAAAATGAAAAAAAAATTATAATAAAAAACTAATGACCAGCAAGTTTGGGTACTTTCGTCAGAATATGAAGGGAATCATTATTCTTTTTTAAACCATTAACAACAGCAGAAACTTCATCAGGAGTTTAATCGTTTTTCATCATAAATAGATAAAGATTCTTATAAATGAGTATCTACGATGAAAATGACCAAAGTTAAAATTAACATTCAAACTGTATTCTGAATTCTGTAATTGCAGTAAATTTGTACACTGTAATATTGAGTGAAACGGGATACACTGCAGTTCCGTCGTAGCACCGCTTACCGTTAGATCAGCGAATTTAAGAGACATTGGGTTTGTTCAGTAGTTGGTTAGGTGACCATCCTCCGCGTCCAGATGATGTAGCGACCAGTGGTCCGGATTCCACATTAAGCCCATCAGTGAATATTGTAATATAGAATAAGAAACAAAAGTTCGTTTCAAACTGAAATTAAAGAAAACCTTTATGAACACGATAGAAACCAAAGTAACACATTTCCATTAATGAATTTATACGATAACTACGATCCTTTTTCGCAGCTTCGTAGAACGAGAGGAAGAGAGAACCTTGGGTCAGGTGTCAACCACAACGGATCGAGCACAGCGAATGATTCGAATTTCTTATCGGCGCCTCGACACAGACAGTTTGTTATGCACAACAAAGCGCCACTTTGGAACGAAAACTCACAGGTTTATCAGTTGGATTTCGGGGGAAGAGTGACGCAGGAATCAGCAAAGAACTTTCAGATCGAATTTAAAGGAAAACAGGTTAGTGCTTCTTTCATTGTACAATACTTGCTGCATTCAAACTTAAATGTAAATACATTTTTCAACATGTATTGCATTGCATTATTATTATTATTGATTCTATAACCTTGGCCAACCTTGGTTTTGCTTCGCTCGAATTATTCATTCTAACGAAGGTCAAGCTCGTCACTTCACCTTAGACCTACAGTTCAACTCGACCTTACGACCTCCCGATCATCAGCCCAGCGTCTTAACCATTAGGCTACTGGGTACTCATTTACCTACCAACCAATTTTTATTGTGTGGAAAGATGACCAGCTGGATTTGCCGCGCGCAGCCTGCCGTCACCGAGTTTCGAACCCGGCGCCAGTGCATTCGTGGTCAGCGATGCTAACCACTACACCACCATCGAAGTCAAAGTACTTAAATGGGTCTTTTTGCAACTTTTAAGGTCCCATTTAATAAAGGATTCCTAACAATGACCGTATAAGTTCCTTTTTGGTATAGCCAGCAAGTTCCCAGTCAGTGTCTGTGCGGTCTCCAGTTTGGAACCTAATTCTGAGAAGAATTTTTCTTTAGCTTATCTTGACATGTAATACGAAACCGAACGGTCTAAAAATTCCATGTCATAGGGAACTTTACTGCTTACACTGTAGTACAGTATTATTAACCCTTTAAGGCCGGAATTTTTTGTAGGGTTAAGTTATGAATGCGTGTATTTGAAACGTTACCAATTTGTACCAGTCATCCTGAAAGGGTGAATAATGTGCCTTGCACTTCAATTCACTTTGGCAGGAGCGACTTTTGAATCGAACGTGCAAATGTGCCACACCATTCGTTGCGCCATTATCCCAGTCTTGGAGATCCAGTTTGATCTTTCGGGAAAAAATTAAATAACACCTTTGATGACCCATTCCATGATACAAATGCATTTTTTTTAATTACTTGTACGTGATTTCTAAGGTGAAGCGTCTAACAATGCAAAAGTTTCACAACGCGACGAAGACTAACATTTGAGAGGACAGACGTAATTTGAGGGATGGATAGCAACTGAAATGCGCATTCAGATCTTGAAGGGATTAATTCCCTCTTTGGATACACTCACGCTAAGTTCCCCTTTTCACTCTTAAATACCATAACCGTCTTTTTTTGTAGGTGATGCAGTTTGGACGAATTGACGTGAATGCTTACACACTCGACTTCCAGTACCCTTTCAGCGCTATTCAGGCCTTCGCTGTGGCCCTCGCAAACGTCACGCAAAGACTCAAGTGATACAGATTGTTTCCAGAGATTAAAGAGGTTCGTCATTTATTGTTTCGTTTAAATATGGTTCTAAAGTAACCAATACACGACTCGTAGTTCTTACTGTAATTTTTATATTGATAAAAATATTATTAAAATATTGAAAATCGATATTTACAATACAATGTAGGGCGCAGTCCAGAAGAAACTTGCAAGGCAACTTAGCTTAACCATAGCCGTTAACAACATTGGTTGTGTGTAATTGGAGGGGGCCATCCTCTGTGTTCAGGTTCTCTCGTCAAAATATCCTTCTTTGTTGGCAATTAATGCTATACATATTCTAGGCATTTTGTAAAGTACGAGGGCCACTCAACATATTTTGCCCCACCTTTTTTTTTTCTTTCCAAGTTTCCTTGTAAGTTCCAGAAATTCTGTACACAAGTAGTTACATACCTTTTTTACAAGTTTTTATTTTTCACATAGTCTCCATCCTTTTCTACGGCTTTCCTCCACCTCGAAACAAGGACCTTTATTCCTTGCTGGTAAAAGTCTGCTGGGTTCCGCTGGAGCCACCTCTTAACCTCCTCAACAACCTCATCGTCACTCTGAAACTTTCTTCCACGAATACCATCCTTCATTTGCCCAAACAAGTGGAAGTCTGAAGGTGCCAGATCCGGGCTGTATGGAGGGTGGGGTAACACAGTCAAGCGCATTTTTGTGATGGCCTCTCTTGTTTGCAAACGGTTGTGTGGTGTTGCGTTATCGTGCAAAAGTAGGACGTCTTACAGTTTTCTTTTCGGTCGAACTCGCTTTATACGTCTCTGGTCTCTGTAGGGTAGCAATATATGCCTCTGATTTGATTGTTTGTCCTTTCTTCATAATGCCCACCAGAATCACCCCTTTCATGTCCCAGAAGATGGTGGCCATAACCTTTCCTGCAGAGGGAGCCATTTTTCTTGCGTGGGGAGTCTGCGTAATGCTACTCCATGGATTGGCGTTTTGTTTCAGGTTCAAAGTGGTGTACCCAAGTCTCATCCCCAGTTACAATTCGTGAAAGGAAGTCATCCTCTTCTGTCTCGTATCGAACCAACGACTCAGAAGCAATTTCTTTTCTTTGAGCTTTGTGATCTTCAGTCAGTTCGCGAGGAACAAACCGTGAACACACTTTTGAGTATCCCAGTTGTTGAATTATCGTATTCATACTTCCTTCACTAATTCCTAGCTCCAGTGATAGCTCCTTGTATGTGAAGCGCCGATTTGATCGAATGATGCTGTTAGCACGTTGCACAGTGTGAGATGTCACAGCCGATGCCGGGCGACCGTTGCGTGGCTTATCATCGAGGCTGGCTCTCCCTCTCTCCGATGATTTCACACGTTTAGACCAGCGTCCAACTGTGCTTCGATCAACAACAGCATCTCCGTAAACGTTTTGTAGACGTTTGTGAATATTTCCAACTGTTTCCTTCTCTGCGGTTAAGAGCTCGATAACGGCTCTCTGTTTACGACGCACATCACTGTCAGGCATCATTTTCGAAACTGCGTTAACTATCGGTTTTATACAAGGAGGGGAGGTTCACACTGCAAAATCCGGTTATGTGAAGCGCAGAAAGTTCAAATTTATGGCCCAAAAGCCAAAACACATTTCAGCCCCATGGCCTATTAATTATTTAGCTAAGAAAAAAGGGTGGGGCAAAATATATTGAGTGCCCCTAGTAATTTAAATAATATTGTACTTTGGATTTCATTCCATTCCGTTTGCTGCATACTCGGAACTAGATGTGTCTCTCTTCTTTCCTCTTCCATCAAAGTCATCCAAATCGATTCAACGAAGTTCAGTTTGGGTGACTGAGGTGATCATTTCATTAGTTTCAACACCATTTGCTTTTCTTCTTGTTCCAACTATTTGGTCAAGTTTGAATTGATAGTTACGATCGTTACGCTGTTGAAAAATCATGAAAGTCTAAGCCTGATCTTTTTCTAATAAGCACTCAAACTGCTCCTAATTTCAGTTCAACATCAAATGTATGCATATAGAAAGAACAGAATTTAACCAGATACTTGGAACAGCAAGATTGAAACTGATGAAATGGCCATTTTCCAGTTTGTCTTATTTCCCTGTATGCAAATAGATAAGAGAGATTGATAGATAGGTAGAAAGGTAGATAGATAGATAGGTAGATATCAAGGGCCCCAATGTGCACTTCGATACGAGTTATACCGTGGGACGTGCTAACATTTTTCTTCGAACTGGACAGAGTAGAGAGGGCCCTGAGTTGCGACAGCCTTAAAACTCTAAATTTTGACAACTGGCCATTACTCATGGAAATTTATTTGATTTCCATTGAGAGAATGTTGCAGTTAGGAGTTTTGTCTGTATGAAGAGTTGGAACCTCGTGTTTAAACATTAGGCTTAATCTTTCTTAATCTAGAATTTGATTATGATTGAAGATACTGCGAAGATTTATTCACTGTAGTACTGTGACTGATTCATTTTGCGAGATGTCGTCACAGGATTTTAATTAACACCAGCATAAGCGCTGTACATATCAATTGTCGTGACCGGAAAATTCGCCGTAAACATTTTCGCCGTAGGAAAATTCGCCGTAAACATTTTCGCCGTAAACATTTTCGCCGTAAGACAAATTCGCCGAAAGGACATTTCGCCGTAAATAAAATAAAATTAAAATTAAAAAAAAAGTTTAACTGAACCCTTATAATAGCCGGTGCTGGTTAAGTGTGCGGTCTACCTAGCTTCGAGCAGTCTACCACAATTAAAATTCTTTATACTGTACGGCATTGACGATTGGTTAGGTTAAGTCGTGATAGTTTGGTTAAATAAATTTCTTAAATAAATTCCTTATCTTACTTTGAAACTCACTGTACGGCATTGACGATTGGTTAGGTTAAGTCGTGATAGTTTGGTTAAATAAATTTCTTAAATAAATTCCTTATCTTACTTTGAAACTCACTGTACGGCATTGACGATTGGTTAGGTTAAGTCGTGATAGTTTGGTTAAATAAATTTCTTAAATAAATTCCTTATCTTACTTTGAAACTCACTGTACGGCATTGACGATTGGTTAGGTTAAGTCGTGATAGTTTGGTTAAATAAATTTCTTAAATAAATTCCTTATCTTACTTTGAAACTCACTGTACGGCATTGACGATTGGTTAGGTTAAGTCGTGATAGTTTGGTTAAATAAATTTCTTAAATAAATTCCTTATCTTACTTTGAAACTCACTGTACGGCATTGACGATTGGTTAGGTTAAGTCGTGATAGTTTGGTTAAATAAATTTCTTAAATAATCATCCATTGATTATTTTTTTAAAAATTTACGGCGAAATGTCCTTACGGCGAATTTGTCTTACGGCGAAAATGTTTACGGCGAAAATGTTTACGGCGAATTTTCCTACGGCGAAAATGTTTGCGGCGAAATTTCCTAGAACCATCAATTGTAGTATAGAAAACGTAATTGAGTAATGGATGTAAAAAGTTAATTAAAATGTTTGCGCAATGCAACTCCATTTCACAGCCTAAAATTGAAACTATTTCGAAATAATTCTTCCCTTTCCTGACACAAAAGTGATCCCCAAAACTTTGCTTTCCGTGTTTTAGAATGAAAGAATATAAGTTCCAATAAGAATTTATTATGGTTAAAAGGCGCTTTCTTTTCAGAATCCGGACAGGCACAACATGGTTATTTTGGAGTTCTGGTAATCTGGCAGAAAGAAGGACAGTTGGAATAAATATGCCTTGATGACATTTTTTTTATGTTAAAAAAGTTAAATGCTTTAAGCAGTCCTTTTAAAAGTGGAAGTAAACATCCAAAATATTAATTAAAAACTTTATGCCTAGGTTTTATATGCATTGTTACGGACATTTTGTACTTAAATTTAACATCCTGAATTTATGGACACATTTAGTTAATCCCAAACATATTTCAGATAATAAAATTTTAGAACATTGTCACTCCACACATTTAGATATGGAAACAAACTATATTATTTATATATAAGCTACACTGTGCGCTATTCCCTTATAAACAATCCATCGAAAGTCATTATACGATTGCATTAGTGTACAAACCAACTTTGCTTGCAGTGTACTTCATATAATATATATATATATATAATATATATATATATATATATATATATATTAGATATATATATAATATAATATATAATATATATATATATATAGACATTAACTATTCCAGCCAAAGAAAAGGTACTGTTGACAGAAGTCAGAATAGCAAAAGATTAATATCTGTTAAAAAATATATCTCATAAGTGGTCTTAATGTTTAAATGATATATTAATAGATAAGGTATCATTAGAAAAATTATGCTCATGATAATATATGGAATTTATTTGCGCAAATCTTTCTCATTATAGATTTCTAAGTATTTTAGCGATCTTTATATATAATATATATATATATATACATATATATATATATATATATATATGAGAGAGAGGGAGAAAAAAAAAAGTTAACCTCGGAATCATTTAGGTTCGGAGGTTCAAATGTAAGCCTAATTATTCCAATATTCCTATATTCCATCTACAAAAAAAAAAACTTCATAAATATTATAAATTTATAAACATTTTCATATCAGGAAGCGAATTACAAATTAGAAATCGATTTATTCATATTTTACTATACCAAAATCTAAATAAAAATTTTGTAAATTTACGATTGTAAATTGGCTTAAAAAACAACTGTAAACGAAAGAGAGTTTTTTTTTTTCCATGTAAATTCGTCTTAATTTAAGGTGAATTTGTTATAATTACATTATTTGTACATTATTAAATTAATGGATGGTTTTACTTAAATGAAATTTTCATAGAAATTATCATTTATTGATAAAATAATTATGTTTTCTAAAGGCAGTGAAATTGCGAGGTTATTAATGTGAAAGGATAAGCTAAGATGAAACTCGGACCATCAAATTATTTTAGTAAAAGAAGATTGAAAATCAATTCAATCTTTTACTTTCTCATTTTTGAATTTTGAGTGTGGCAAAACTACTGTCTATTGATAGAGTGATATTCACACTGAAGAAAGTGTTAATTGGTTGTGTTGTTTACACTCTAGCAATTAGTCACACTAAAAAAAAAAAAATTGTATCAGTTAACCAATCATTGGTCACGTGATTTTGCATTATTTGCACATTTTGCTACAACATATATATATATATATATATATATATATATATATATATATATATATATATATATATATATATCACATAGGGAAACTACAGTTATTATATTTGTAAAGGCATTTATATTAAGCCCTTATTTTTGCTTTGATACGAATGTATAGAAATTTATCGACAAATATTTTTATATTAATTAATATATTTGTGTAATTCAGAGTATGTTTGTCGGTATATAAAATTAAATGAAATATGCACAGTGCTCGATCATAAAATATATATATATATATATATATATATATATATTATATATATATATATATATATATATATATATATAATATATATATATATATTATATATATATATATATACTGGGTGAACCAAAAGTAGGTGGACAGTAAATGATAACGTTTATTTTGAGAATACATATACAATTATATTATTTTTTTGTATACTATAATACAAAATAAAATAAAAATTAACTTATACCAATACAATACAAAAGCACTGAAAATTTTATCAACGCAGGTGCTCAAATTGCTGTCCATCACAATTTACACAGCTTTGAAGTCTACCTTTCACACTTCGACAAACATTTTTGCACAAGTTTCTTTGTGCATTAATTTCTTGAAATGCATCTCTGATGTAATTTTTCAAATCACCAACACTTCGTGGTTTTCGACTATAAACTTTGTCCTTGAGTACTCCCCAAAAGAAAAAATCCATTGGGGTAAAGTCAGGTGAACGTGCAGGCCATTCAATTGGACCTCTTCGGCCGATCCATTTCTCGGGAAATGTTTCATCAAGATACTCACGGACTGCTCTTGAATAATGTGGAGGGCCCCCATCTTGTTGGAAATAGAGGTCATGTGAATTAGGCTGGTTGTAAGTGTGGAACAACTTCATTCATTAGAATTTCGAGATACTTATCACCTGTGACTGTTCCATCAACAAAAATTGGTCCTAAAACACCAGAACTTGAAATACCACCCCAAACAGTGACACCAGGCTGGTTTAGTTGCTGCTCTAATGTTAAATGCATGTTCTCGCTATACCAGTAAACACAATTATGTCGGTTAACATGACCTGATAATTTGAAAGAAGCCTCATCGGTCCACACAATATTATCTAAAATTATTGGATTTCCTTCAATTTCGTTCAGCATGATCTCACTAAATTGCAGCCGCCTGTCTGGGTCATCCTCCAATAAGCCATGAATTAGCCATGGACGATAAGCTTTCAACCCAATAGATTTCAGAATTCGTATAATAGAGGTTTGTGAAATGTTCAGTTCTGCTGAGGCTCTTCTGGTGGACTTTTTGGGACTGTGAACAAATGCTTCGGCAACAAGTTGCTTATTGTCCTCTGTGCAAACTGTTTTGGTCGACCAGTTCTTAGGGCATTAAGAATTGAGCCAGTGGCATCAAATTTGTCACGAATGCGGTAAATGGTTTGTCTCTTTGGGGGCTTGAGTACCAAATGTTTCAACCCATTTTGTTCTAACAGCTTCAGTATTTTCAGATTTCCAATACTCTCTTAACACCCATTTTCTGGCATCAGTATTTAGATTATTTGCCATTATGGGTTCTCTGAACTATCTGAAAAGAAAAAATATTAAATTTAAAAAATTTAGTTATAATATTTAATATAATATAACACAAACCATAGTTATAATGAACACCATAGTTATAATATAATAAAACACAAACCCTATTCAACCTACTGTCCACCTACTTTTGGTTCACCCGTTATATATATTCATTTTGTATAATGATGGTCAATTGGAATTAATTTAAAAAAAAAAGATGTAACATGGTCCTTTATTTAACTAATACACGGACCATGTTTGTATGTGTTTCATAATTTATAAACATGTACATAATGTTTGGTTTATGTTATTATGTTTAGAGTTTGACGAGAATGATTGAGAATGTGGAAAATGACCTCTCGACTCAACTGTTCATACCCCAACTTATGGACATCCACTCAGACTAACCACTTTCTAACCTGTTTGTGAATTGATAATAATAATTATGGAACGTATTATTATATATTATTATTATTTGTTACCTGTAACTAGAAACTGAAGTAATTAGAAAAATTACCTCAGTTGCAAAATTAGTTAATATATTCTCAATAATATATTCTCAATATATTCTCAATATTGGTTAATATATTCTCAATAAAAACGGCAAATATTTCAGTTATAAACTTCTAATTAACGAATAATTATTTCAATAAATAATAAATTAATAATTAAATTCAATATTTTATAATTATTATTCGGTAATTAATTCAAATTTCATTAAAATGTCATTTCGTAAACATCAAATGTCAAATTTAGAGACGCAAAAATGGAAATTTTAGTAACTCAGAAATTATTATTATTATTATTATTATTCTATGACAATATAAATATGGACAATAAATTCTGTTTCAGTAAAGTCATTATTATATATATATATATATATATATATATATATATATATATATATTATATACACATATATATATATATATATATATATATATATATATTATATATATATATATATATATATATATAATATATATATATATATATATATATATATATATATATACACATATATATATATATATATATATATATATATATATATATATATATATATAATATATATATACACACTTCGGTTTCATGCATGCATGTGTTTGTATATTGAAAGTCACGTTTATGGAAATGCTATGATAATTTTAAAAAATTTTAAGTTCTGGATCACTTAAACAATATTTTAAAATTAAAACGCTGATCCCGATGGCAATTTAGTTTGGGACCTAGACCCATAAAATATGCTCTAGCGATGATTTCATTGTTCGGGTTGATACTGTATGGTGAGCGAATGTACGCGAGCGTGGGCACTGGGCATTATGTGCTATTTGTTCCGAGTTCTTTTATTGGTGGGGTAAACCTGCGCTGAAATTCGAAGTGGAGAAAGGTCTATTTTTTACTATTCTTAACTGTTTAATATTCACTCCGTAACATACAGTATGGGTCCGATGCTATCCGACACTGGTCCCTCGATACCCACAATGATTCAGTATATAGACCGTAGAAACTGGGTTCAGAAAGTTTGCGTTTAAGTTCAGTATTTATGGATGGTCTACGGTCCACTCGTCCAAGTGAGGGAAGGCGGTTTTATAGATGTCATAAAATTGAGTCGGACTCAGGATATGAGTTTGCGCGGATTAGACTCGCAAAAAGAGTTTGAGAGGTTTTGACAAAACCGGACTCTATAGTGTTACCAAGACCTAGACAGTGAAACCATGAAGGGAACGAGACCACTATGAATTAAGACTAATTAAAAGTGTCATACTCATTTGTTAATATTAGCATAACAAAAATGTTGTCCAATACTGTCCATCAATGCTGTAGTCGTGACCACCATGGCCGAGACCGAGACCGAAACCGAGAACTAAACACCCGATACTGAGACCGAGACCAAAAAAAAGGTCTCGAGACCGAGACCGAGACCGAAGCCGGGACCATATGCAATGCTTGCATGTATTCAATATTGTGTAATGCCTAATTCCTAAGCTCTGTATTTCACATTCAGGAATAAAGATTCTAAAGAGGTTAGCGAGTGACAATTGCAAAATTTACTCATACTTTATTCCCAAATTCATAGTTTAACATTTATCAGCAGTTAACCGCCAACATAAAACGAGATAATTGTTCATCGCGCTTGAGGAACAGTAACATACTCAGCAGTGATGTAGTCGACACCACCATGGCCGAGACCGAGACCGAGACCGAGACCTAAGCACCCGAGACCGAAATCGAGACCAGGAAAAAAGGACTCGAGACCGGTCTCGAGACCTACATCACTACTGTCCATCAATATAATTCTTAAATGTCATACTTATTACATTTCTTGTAAATATGTTTATTATGCGTGTGATAATGTCATTAATTATTATTCGAAATCAGTCTTTATCATCCATTTATTATTGTTATTATTATTATTATTATTATTATTATTACATTCAATAAAAGGATCTGCTGGAATTCTCACAAGGATATATACAGAGGTGTTAAAAATCAAGGGAGAACCTACTGTGTGATATATATATATATATATATATGTTCTTAAATAAATAAATAAAAAGATTTAATAGTGATTATTATGCTAATGTTTTACTTATTGATTGCAGTTAGCTCACATGAAAAATATCACTGTTCAAAATAACTGGAATATTTTGCACAGAGAGCCGGAGTTTGTTGATTCACATAAAAAAATAACAAAATAATTTTAATTTTATTCAACAGATTATTTTTACTTTCAATTCAACAAATATTAATTTTGTCGAAATTTCTGTACAAAGTAGTAATTTGCTAAATCTGATACGTACTTTTTTTTATTCCTATTTCTTTAGTTTCTACATTTTTATTTAAGTTACACATTTTTACTCTCATAAGGAAGTAATTAGGAAGTTTTAATTATATATTTAAATAGTTTAACCTTTGGAAATTATAATTACTGATTTAAATGACAGACTGAAAGGTTGTAATGTCAATATTTATGTGGCAAATTCACCATTAGAGATTTTCATTCATTTAGATTTGAAAAGAATGTAACATTTCCTATAGAGCAACAAACGGAGAAAAAGACGTACATTATAAACATATTCTAGGTTATACATTCATGAGTTAGTAGCCTCATTAGGCCTACACTCTAAAAGATTAATCTGATTAGAAATCCAGGTTCAAGGATTAACTTATTTTAAGTCTTATCGAGGAAACTAGAATCGAGTTTCAGGGGCGACGTTTGATAAATAAATTTAAAGACTTGTTGGTATTTGTTCTGTTTAACTTCTTTCAACCATGGTTTCTTTCCGAGTGGGAAAATCTGTATTACACACACACACACACACACACACACACACACCACACACACACACACACACTTTTTGTTCGATCACAATAAATAATTTACGTTGAAAACATAAATAATATTTCTTCATTACAGTTTTCAACAAATTAATTTGTTGTCAAAATGATTCAGTATCTGAATTTTGTTCAAATTGAACTTTTCACACTTTGAACATAAAGAAAATTCTATGATTCAAATGAAAATTGCCTTCAACATAAGTTCATTAGGAAGTACTGGATTCAATATAATCTCGGTTCTCTGTGTATCGTTCTTATTATATGCAATGATATAACATTAGGTAATTTTTTCAGTTGTATTATTCATTACTACATTATATATATATAATATTATATATATATAATATATATATATATATATATATATTATATATATATATAATCTCTCTCTCTCTGTGTAACGGAATTAATTTCCAAGCACAGCTTGCAAGGGAACAATATTGAAAAGAAAGTTTTGCTGTTGGCATGAATCGCGGGTTTTTACAGACCATCGTGGACCTAAAGGTTTTGTTCTTTCCTCGGGGTAAAAACTTGTACACTTGAGACCGGTTGTGATCGAGGGTAGTTCCCGAGAAGGATCATCCTCTGCTGTACTGTTTCAGCGCAAACTGGATACCAGTCAAAGTGAGGTGGATTGATGGTTGCGTGGAGTGGATCAGAATTTATAATGTAAGAATAATAATACATAATTATCCGTAAACGGAAATAGCTTTCCCCTCTCGCATGTTTTATATGAGGGGACGCATGCCCCAGTTATCATCATTCATTACGTACAATAAATCTATTTGAATTACTTTTTTTGAATTTTAATGCTTTGGTTGACATTTCCAAATGAATTACGAAGTTATTTTTTATATTAACTGAAGAACCAGACTAAAACTATTTAATCTTATATGTCAAATAAATAATATTCATTTCCATAAAGCTTTACGAGTACCTACTGTAATTATAATAATAAAATGTCTTATACCGGAAAGTGGGAATCCTGTTTTGATTCCATTATGGGCAAAAATTTTCAATCTGTTATATAGTTTATGCTCTATGTCTTAAAAAAAAAGGTTGGGAATTCTCGTATTATTCAATTATTTAATGTATTTCCTATTCGTACACCAACCAATGAAAGGCCTCGAATCGTTTGCAGAAGTTTACAAAACTAGTGATATTTTCCAAAGATTTCTTTACCTCTTGTACATAATTAGGAGAGATAGAATTATGTCCTAAAACTTTGTTGTTGTATAATTGAAGTTTTTTGATGGATATATTAAATAAATCTGCTTACATGGTTTCCTTATTTATCCTTATATTGATAAAGATGGAATGAGCAATCAACTTCTTTATTTTATTATTTCCACTATAACGGGAATAGATCTCGGATGGTTGTTTCATCTTACGTCCTTCGTCCAACTAAGGGCACGGAAAGGAGAGGTAATGCCACCAACAATGAAAAGTAAGTCTCCTTCTAAAGGAGAAATGGGTGGAGGCATATTACGTTTTGTGGTCTCATCGATGCACGCTTCCCATTTTTCAGGTTCATTTGAACAGTCTTTGGTTGGGTTCGCGAACAGAGGCTTTTTAGAGTCTTCTTTTAGCGTTTGAACAAATGGAAGACGTATGTTACAAAGCAAATGCGTAGTTTGTTACGTCCCGTTGTTGTTGTTTAATGGGTTTCTTTAACCTCCTTCGCAATATCTCCGGTCTTATGACGGAGGGAACCTACAGCTTTACTTGGGATTTGAACCACGAGTCGCTACATAATCTAGACGCAGAAGGCTGTCTCCACTCAACTTTTCCCCAGACTCAATATCGCTTAACTTCGCTGATCGACGGGAGGCGGTGTTACGACATTGGCTACGACGTAGCTCTGTGACATCACGTTAATGGAGGCGTTTCTCTAACTGAAAAATCATTCCTAAGATATGTATTTGTGTTTCCTCGTTATTTGGACTACATTCACGTTGCGAAGAACGATGCCATTTCTCGTTTCCTTATTTCGAGGTTTTTTATCATAAGATCTACAGATCTACAGAAGCTAAGGCTAACAAAGACCCTAAGATCCACTCTAAGGTTAACCCGAGAGAAAGGAAAGAGTAGGGGGTTAAGAGAAGAGAAGAGAAGAGAATAAGGGGTTAAGTAAGGAGGAACACCTATCACTCGTGGGTTAACATTCATTCAGAAAAAGAGAAAAAAGACTCACCATCATCATCCGCCGGCCACTGCCGACAAGTCAGAAAAATAGTCGGAGAGAATAGGAGCAGGGCCGTAACTAGGGTTTAGAAATTAGTGAGGTCCAGATTTTTTTCGAGTGCGGCGGGACGAGCAAAATTCAGACCAAAATGACATCTACAAACACAACCCAAGCTATACACTAAACACAAAACACAAAACGCTCGACGCTCCCTCTTTTCAAAAGAAAAGCGGTAATATGCGTTTCATACACGGAGAACGGTTCAGTCTCTTTTTTTTTTTTTAGGAAATAATTACCGAGGTCCGGACCTCGGTGACCTCATAGGTAGTTACGGCCATGAATAGGAGAGGGGTGAAAGATGAAAAGAAGTAAAATAAGAACATTTACAAACCATGCAAACACAGTCTTAACTCACTGTCATACCATGCAAACTACAAACATGCAAGAAAGAGAGTTACAGACATGCAAAGTAAGGTGGGGATAAGAAAAAAAAAAGTACGTAAAGTTAAACAAAAAGTGGGTTAGTTTACGCTACGAGCTACATCTACGTTCGTGTTAGTCTAATTTTTTTTTTTTATTGCTGGCATCACACGCTGGCATGTCACAAGCTGGCATTTATCGTCAACAGACTCATCCTCGAGCCCCACCACCAGAGCTCCGCTAACTTTGTTTTTTTTATTTTAAACAACGTTAATATTTTTAAAATGTCTGTCAAGATGGTTCTTAAACATATTAACGCTGGTAGAATGAACGACTGACGCGGGAAGATTATTCCATTTATCAATTACTTTAAACGTAAAGAAGTTTTTAGCGATATTAGTAATGAAACGTCTGCCACGCAACTTAAATCCGTTATTACGAGTATTACTATTATCGAAAGCGAACAATTTGTCAAAATTTACGTTATCGATGTTATTAACGATTTTGAAAACTTCAATAAGCTCCCCCCTTAATCTCCTAGTTTCGAGTGAATACAGGTCTAACTCTTTAATCCTATCTTCATAAGGCTTACTGCGCAATGACGGAATCAGTTTCGTGGCACGACGTTGAACCCTTTCTAACCCATCAATATCCTCACGCAAATACGGGCACCGAAACTGAACGGCATATTCTAAATGAGGCCTGACTAGGGACTTGTAAAGGGGCAATATAATATCCTTCGATTTAAATTCGAAATTACGCACTATAAAGCCTAACATCCTATTAGCTTTTGCGCAAGACTCCAGGCACTGGTTCTTAACCTTTAAAACCTTAGATACGCGTACGCCTAAATCTACTTCCTCGTCAACGCTCGCTACCTCCCTATCATCCATCGTGTATGTGTAATTATTGTTGCGAGAACCTATATGCAAAACTTTGCATTTGTCTACGTTAAATTGCATCTGCCACTTATCTGTCCACTCCATAATCCTATTTACATCGTCTTGGAGCCTATTACTATCGTCCTCGTTAACAACCTTACCGCCTATTTTAGTATCGTCCGCGAATTTTGATACGTTACTAGTCAATCCTACATCTATGTCGTTAATGTAAATTACGAATAGCAATGGGCCTAACACTGAACCCTGTGGGACACCGCTACCTACATCTAACCACCCCGATTCACTACCATTAACTACGACCCTCTGTCTCCTAGCACGAAGCCATTCTTCTAACCAGTTAGCTACCTGACCGCGTATACCGTGCGCTTTGACCTTCGCAATTAGTCTCCTATGCGGAACTGTATCGAACGCCTTTTTATAATCTAAATAAATAACGTCAGCTGCTCTATGCCTTATGATAAATTTTATGATAAGAATTTTATCATAAGATAATTCTTTTTACCATTCTGTTTAGTGTCAAGGATAAATAATAAGATGGAAAATGCTGCAAAACTTTATATTCTACTTTATAATAATAAATTACATAAATCTTCTTTAACATTTCAATAATTTAACAAAAATGTGTTTCGAATTGTGTTTCAGTAATTGCTTGAGACAATGTATTCATCAATATGGTCCTTTTCTTGTCTCTTGTACGTAAAATGCAGAAACGGTCAGTGAGCAAATAAAGGCCAATCAAATTATCCATTTTTTTCCACGGATATCTCTCATACGGATATTAATTTTAGCTAATATTTCATTACTATTCAAATACTGTCGAAGTTCATACAAATACTTTTAACAATATCTTCATAAATGAGTATTTTAATGAATGATTATACAAAAAGACAGACCGTAGAAGTCGCACCAGCCTCAAGTTTCGTTCTACGAGAAGTCCTTTTAGTTTTCCGATTACGTTCGGAACATTGGGGTTACAATAGTGGAGAATGGAACAGAGAAGTGATAAATGAGGATTTTCGCATACTTACTGTAAATATTAAAGGGATGCTTTTCTCCTTTAGGTTTTATGAATCACTATACACAGCAATACCTTCCCGTTAATGATAAATAATTTGTCACTCTTTAAAGTCTTTGTCTATAGCAAAAAATGTTGAAGTAATAAGGTGCATGCTGTGAAAATGCTCTGAAGAAAAGGTTTATTTCCTTTTTTGTTTTCAAGCATTCTGTCTCCTTACTGAAGGTTACTTCATATTACATCCATTTAAAATTGAATTATTTCGATAATCCCAATTGTATTCTATTCGAGTTTAACTTCAAATCACTCAAAATAACTGCATAGCGAATTTCTAAAATTTCGGAAATCATTTCTTTAAGTAGAAAACCGAAAGAGATCACGCTTTCTTTGAAAGGACAGACAACAATTAGGTTTAATTCAACATAATTTTCGCAAGTTTTTGGAATCGCGATTTTGCCTATGAATTCAATATGCTAAAGACAATGGAGAATTGAAACTCATTATACTCACCATAGAGATCTTGGGTAGTGAATAGAATGAAGTCAATAAACGTGATACTATAAAGCTAGCATATGTTTTATAGGTGCTTTATCGGGAGGATAAACAGGAATGCAAAATACATGAAAGATTAAATATTATCCTTTAAAATTTTACACACACACACACACACACACTCGCAATTGTCCTAACTCGCAAATAACATAAAATAAGACGTCTGTCATTAAAAGAATCCGACATTGATCAAATTATTAAATTATTAAACTAACTAATTATTATTACTAACAGTTTCAACTTACAACGAATATTGGTTTTATGAGATGTGAAAGAAAACTAAGATTTATGGAACAGAGGGTCAGAGATCCTGTACGCACAAATTTCGGTGCATTTTATGTTGTCAAACTGTTATTAAATTATTTTGTTGTAGATTCTTTAGAGTAAGTTATGTTCGATGTAGGGGTGAAATTTCGAGTGTTTATTATGTAAAAATTAAAACTTTCCTTACATCTTTTGCGTAATTTCGGGAAAGTTCATGTTTGGAACAGAAATTCCAACATTTTACTTTGAGGCTGTTTATTCGTCCGTTTTGAGTGCCGAGGTCAGCATTGATGTCAGATCTTCGATGTTAACATCATCGTCGTGTTCCTTAAAAAAGAAAAAAAAAGAAAAATATATATACATACATAAGTATTGGTCATTATTGTTAAACAAAGCCTTTCTATACCTGCATCTTTTGCAAAGCGTTCCTCACGATACAAAGGTCTCCTTTTAGTTCTGAAACTAGAGCCGCAATCTTTTCGGTATTGCTCAGAATGTCTACGCTTTGGGTGTAAGGATTGTATCGTACTCCAAATGGTCGATGAATTGTCTTCGCAAAATTCCTGTTTATCAAAGTAAAATTCTGGTTAATTGGAACTAAGTTTTAAGTTTCCTTCTTTGGTAGACTTTGAATCATGATTTTTTTTTTTTATTGGCTGAGTATTGAAGATATTTTTCAATATTTAAAATGAAATCAAGAAAAAAAATATTTACCGGAGCTTCTCTTTCGCTTCCTCGAACGTATCAGTGTAGAAATACTGATTCTGAAAAGAAGTGACGATACACGTAACGTTGATCACTTTTTCGGGATCAAATCTCTCCACCTTCGCGGCCGGGCTGAGGCAGTGGCGAAGCTCGGCGATGCTCGAGAGAAGACCGGCCCCATAGACGCGAAGATTTCCATTCTGGTTACGAAAACAGATTTAGTGATGCGCTTAAGCCTTTCATGCCCGAATTATGTTTAAGGTTAAAACAATTTTATGCCTTATATTATTCTTCATAAGGACTAAAATCTCGTAAAATTGAATGGTCAAATTTACAACCACGGGCATGAAACGATTAAATTAATGCAGGGTATCTGAGTGAGTTTTATCTGACATTATAGGATGGCCATTTTCAAATTTCCAAAAAGGAGGACACTGCGTATGTGGCCGTACGTTAACATTATATATATATATATATATATATATATATATATATATATATATATATGTAAAAATGAACAATCAATAAGCCATATTCATTTTTACATGAGAAACCAAAATCGCCTAAGCGAGTTTTGGATAGAATTTCGATTTGTACTTCTTTATTCATTACTGTATTTCCCTAATTCATCTTTTCTAATAATGACTTATACACTATGACGACATAAAATAACTTAATTCTCTCTACGTTTCCCATACCTTGTACACTGAATCATGTGCTTAGTATTTGGACATCTTCCGTATTCAATGTATGGTAAATTCTTTAATAATAATGTTGTGGTGTTATGTAGTATAAATATTATTATTCAACCATATTCATCTATACGTCCATATCTTATCTTGACCATTACCCTATATAAATTTTATTAAATATTCATTTTTACTCTGAAACGCAAAACTTTATGCATTCGTTCGAAAACGCACAAATACGTTCTCGTATTATTTTTTTATTTTATTTTATTTATATCACCTCTCGCGATGAACTCGAAAATGCTGAGGTAAGTGATCAAATTCCGCTCACTACGACAGAAGCGAACGCTTCTAAGATAAAAATCTCCTTTCGCTCCAATTCAAATTTATAACATAATATAACATAATATAACATATTATGTTGTATAAATCCATACCGTATGTGCCCATGTACTTTGTATTATATTTCTAACATCTTAATTGTCTATTAATATGAAACACTGTAAAAACAAAACAAAGTTATAGTAACTGTTAAATTGTAATTAACTGTAATACTTTAATTTAATATGACGTAATGTACTTTAATGAAACTGTAATTAATAATAACTTGTAATGTACTTCAATGAAACTGTAATTGAATGTAATGACTTAATATATAATGTAAGAATGTACTTTAATAGAACTGTAATGGACAATCATAAGCGAATGTGAAGTAATCCATAATTGTAATCGTAATTGTAATGAACCAAAATTAATACGTACTCAGTCATGTACTCAAATTGTACTTATGTACTACTATGAAATTATATCGCCTTCATAAATGTAGACGGCGAAAAATGCAAATTAGTTTTTTTATTTTTATTTTTTTTATTATTTTTTTTTTGAATTTTTCAAACATCTGATCATGTGTTTAAAAGGGGGGAACTTAACCTTGAACTTCCTTCCCCCAACATTTAGGCTTATATTATACATGTATTTGTAAAATGAACTTCACTTGATTACGGCTCTCTGCTTTGGTCACTGCTACGAGCCTCCCTTGTTAGCAGCCTCGCTGCGAGGAGGGGGCAGAGGCCCCTTGCCTCCTTAACTTTTTAGATTCCGGCCTGAGCCATGGTCGAAAGAGGTCGAACCTCTACCCCTGTAAATTCAGAGCACTACCTGTACATTTTTAGAAGTAAACTACAGTAAGAGAAACTTTTTATTTCCCCTTCGAGCCGTGCTCTCTTCAGAAGAACTTAGTCAGTTAAGTCGATAAGTTATAAAAGAAAAGTCGATAATTTTAGTCTCAGAGAAAGTATCAGAGTATTATAAAAAGAGAAGAATTAACAACTGGCGACCCTTTACCCAAATTAAGAAAGAGACAACCCAAGCACCATAGAAGATATTGGCATAACAGTCTGGCGACCTTGCCAGGATAGAAATTACCCTGCATCAGGATAAAACCATTTGACCGGCGTGTCACGACTTCCAGTTCGTAACATCCACCCTTGAACCGGTGTGTCACGACTCCAAGTTCTCCACGCCTAGTTTTTCATCCAAAAGAAGTAGCCAGCAAGACGTCTTCAGGACACGTCTCTAAGGATTTCGCCGTAGAAATTTTGTTAAGTACACAGTTTGTTTTTTTAAGTAATTTATAAACACTTGAAAAGTCAGTATTATTAACAGTTAATTTAGTATTGAGCCAGAATTAACACAAAACACAGTGAACACTTCAGACACCAGTGATACATTTTTTTTTAGTGAAACAGTAATTTTCACAGAGGTTAAAAGTAACAGAAGTTAAAAGTAACAGAAGTTAAAAGTAACAGAAAGAGTTAATTTCAGAGAGTTAATTGTCACAGAGTTAATTGTCACAGAGTTAATTGTCAGAGTTAATTGTCACAGAGAGTTAATTTCAGAGAGTTAATTTCAGAGTTAATTTCACTATTATAGTCAGTATAGAATAATTTTATTTTATGTACCAAACATAATAGTACAGTACATTCGCGTACATTAGAGTGAAATATTGTTTACAATTTTTTCAAATTATTGAATTGAATTGACTTGCAAATTAAGAAAGAGAGAGTTTACAGAGAGTTTATAGAGTTATAGAGATACTTCAAAACAGTTTCAAGTTAGACAGTTTCAAGTTAGAGTTCAAGTTAGTTCAAGATCTTGATAGAGTTCAAGTTAGTTTCAAGATCTTGATAGAGTTCAAGTTAGACAGTTTCAAGATACTTGATAGAGTTCAAGTTAGACAGTTTCAAGATACTTGATAGAGTTCAAGTTAGACAGTTTCAAGATACTTGATAGAGTTCAAGTCAGACAGTTTCAAGATACTTGATAGAGTTCAAGTCAGACAGTTTAAAGATACTTGATAGAGTTCCAAGTCAGACAGTTTAAAGATACTTGATAGAGTTCAAGTCAGACAGTTTAAAGATACTTGATAGAGTTCAAGTCAGACAGTTTCAAGTCTCAGTTTTCAAGTCCCAAGTTAGTTTTCAAGTCCCAAGTTAGTTTTCAAGTCCCAAGTCATTTCAATGCAGTCAATTGAATTCAACTTTTTCTTTGTAGTTTAAGAGAATTTAATTTAAGAAAATGTAATTTAAGAATTTAATTCAACCTTTTTTTTGTTGTTTAAGAGAATTTAATTCAACCTTTTTTTTTTGTTGTAAAAGATAATTAAATTCAACCTGAATTGACCGGTTTGCGTCTTTGGTTTAACTTTTGTTTTGCTTGTAAGAAGGAAATTGACCGATTTGTCTTCTTTTCATGCCATTGCTGCGTATATAAATATATAGGTAAAATGACATATTTTATTGTTTGCAACCAAAACCGTTTTTACAAATGTTTTTAACGAGTTTTATAATTATTGTGATTATATGATGACAGAAATAGTGTAATAATTAATCGATCATGTACCTAATTTATCTTGCTCTGTACGGTCGGGAAATTTACCCGTAGGACCGCACATACCCTAAATTTCAGTTGTGTTTATTCTTTTTTGTCATTTAATTTTAATAAAACTTCTACACAATAAAACATATGTATTTATCATATGCAAACAAGTTTTCAGACTAAAATATCAAATAATTCAAATTCTATCAACATTTAACGAAAGAGTATAATTTTTCTACTTAACATGCAAAAATTATTAAACCTTTTTAATATTTTTTTTTATATAAAAATAATTTTTAATGTAAAATTTACCTGAAATTATTAAAAGAAAAGATTGTTCGAAATGCTTTCCTTCCATTTCAATAACTTTTTTATTCTTGGCCGAAACTCATCTAAGGTTCGATTTACTTTTATTTTTAAGAAATTATAAAATTATGTTTAGCTCATTAAAATGCATAAATTGATTTCTATTTTTAATTTGTATTCTTAATTTTCTTAATTCAATTATCTAGGGATACTTCTGGTTAATGTTAATGGTTATATAGTTCATATATAGCTAGGAATGTTACTAGTCGAATTTAATTCCACCTTCAAAAGTTAATTTTTAATACCGCTAGATTTACTTTCATTAATTGTAAAGTCCTCTAAGTACGTTTCTTTTAATTACCTTAATATACGTGTAACTGATTTAATTACGTAAAATTGATAATCCTAGTTGAATTCTATTACTTTTGACACACATTCGAATTCATTTTCTTTTCGTACTTCAAGTCACTTTCACATGAAACTCATATGCATACACCATCATTAATACTACCTGTAATTAGATTTTAACAATAATTGACTTAAACTTAAAAGATTTTATAACCCTAAACCCATCTTAAATTATTATACATTATTTTTAAAACTTTGTTAATTCAAAAACCTTCCAAATCCCTACACATACACACGCATGTATGCACACTATATATACTATATATACAAACCTTATGCTAAAATCATTGGATATCACAATAAACTATTTCATTACGTGTAAGTGCAAACTATGCAATTTAGTCTTAATCATTTTTGCTTTCTAATATATCTTGCTCATGCATTTATTCAGTTAATTGAACAATCCTCTCAGCTAATCTGTCCCTCGAAATTGTAAGATACACACTTTGTACCTAGTACACCCAAATACACACTAGACCACAGGTCTATACATCATCCACTACGTAATTCGATTTGTACCTACAATAGTCAATAAAAATTAGTTTATAGATTGTACGATTTACGTTTTTCCCTTTTATCTACTACTCATCATGTATGTAATTTTTCCCACAGAAAAAAAAAAATTAAAAAAAAAATTTAACTATCATTGTTTGTCTAACTTAATTGTTTGTCTAAAATTAAAGTTTTAATCTTTGAATTTTTATACTTTATAAAACTCTAAGCAAGTGTCATGTTAAAAATTTAATTACTCTGCATTGTACCCAACACCCGAACTCGTTCTGTATAAAATTTGTATTGTAAAAAAAAAAAAAAAAAAAAATTCGTCATCATCTAACTTGAATTCGTTCGATGTTATTTTCTCAATTGTATTGTATTAATTGTATTATATCATTGTATTAATTAATACCATTTTAGAGGGAGGAACACTGTAAAAATGAACAATGAATAAGCCATATTCATTTTTACATGAGAAACCAAAATCGCCTAAGCGAGTTTTGGATAGAATTTCAATTTGTACTTCTTTATTCATTACTGTATTTCCCTAATTCATCTTTTCTAATAATGACTTATACACTATGACGTCATAAAATAACTTAATTCTCTCTACGTTTCCCATACCTTGTACACTGAATCATGTGCTTAGTATTTGGACATCTTCCGTATTCAATGTATGGTAAATTCTTTAATAATAATGTTGTGGTGTTATGTAGTATAAATATTATTATTCAACCATATTCATCTATACGTCCATATCTTATCTTGACCATTACCCTATATAAATTTTATTAAATATTCATTTTTACTCTGAAACGCAAAACTTTATGCATTCGTTCGAAAACGCACAAATACGTTCTCGTATTATTTTTATTTTTATTTTTATTTATATCACCTCTCGCGATGAACTCGAAAATGCTGAGGTAAGTGATCAAATTCCGCTCACTACGACAGAAGCGAACGCTTCTAAGATAAAATCTCCTTTCGCTCCAATTCAAATTTATAACATAATATAACATAATATAACATATTATGTTGTATATAAATCCATACCGTATGTGCCCATGTACTTTGTATTATATTTCTAACATCTTAATTGTCTATTAATATGAAACACTGTAAAAACAAAACAAAGTTATAGTAACTGTTTAATTGTAATTAACTGTAATACTTTAATTTAATATAACGTAATGTACTTTAATGAAACTGTAATTAATAATGACTTGTAATGTACTTCAATGAAACTGTAATTGAATGTAATGATTTAATATATAATGTAAGAATGTACTTTAATAGAACTGTAATGGACAATCATAAGCGAATGTGAAGTAATCCATAATTGTAATCGTAATTGTAATGAACCAAAATTAATACGTACTCAGTCATGTACTCAAATTGTACTTATGTACTACTATGAAATTATATCGCCTTCATAAATGTAGACGGCGAAAAATGCAAATTAGTTTTTTATTTTTATTTTTTTTATTATTTTTATTTGGAATTTTTCAAACATCTGATCATGTGTTTAAAAGGGGGGAACTTAACCTTCAACTTCCTTCCCCCAACATTTAGGCTTATATTATACATGTATTTGTAAAATGAACTTCACTTGATTACGGCTCTCTGCTTTGGTCACTGCTACGAGCCTCCCTTGTTAGCAGCCTCGCTGCGAGGAGGGGGCAGAGGCCCCTTGCCTCCTTAACTTTTTAGATTCCGGCCTGAGCCATGGTCGAAAGAGGTCGAACCTCTACCCTGTAAATTCAGAGCACTACCTGTACATTTTTAGAAGTAAACTACAGTAAGAGAAACTTTTTATTTTCCCCTTCGAGCCGTGCTCTCTTCAGAAGAACTTAGTCAGTTAAGTCGATAAGTTATAAAAGAAAAGTCGATAATTTTAGTCTCAGAGAAAGTATCAGAGTATTATAAAAAGAGAAGAATTAACAACTGGCGACCCTTTACCCAAATTAAGAAAGAGACAACCCAAGCACCATAGAAGATATTGGCATAACAGTCTGGCGACCTTGCCAGGATAGAAATTACCCTGCATCAGGATAAAACCATTTGACCGGCGTGTCACGACTTCCAGTTCGTAACATCCACCCTTGAACCGGTGTGTCACGACTCCAAGTTCTCCACGCCTAGTTTTCATCCAAGAAGAAGTAGCCAGCAAGACACGTCTTCAGGACACGTCTCTAAGGATTTCGCCGTAGAAATTTTGTTAAGTACACAGTTTGTTTTTTTAAGTAATTTATAAACACTTGAAAAGTCAGTATTATTAACAGTTAATATTTAGTATTGAGCCAGAATTAACACAAAACACAGTGAACACTTCAGACACCAGTGATACATTTTTTTTTAGTGAAACAGTAATTTTCACAGAGGTTAAAAGTAACAGAAGTTAAAAGTAACAGAAGTTAAAAGTAACAGAAAGAGTTAATTTCAGAGAGTTAATTGTCACAGAGTTAATTGTCACAGAGTTAATTGTCACAGAGAGTTAATTTCAGAGAGTTAATTTCAGAGTTAATTTCACTATTATAGTCAGTATAGAATAATTTATATTTATGTACCAAACATAATAGTACAGTACATTCGTGTACATTAGAGTGAAATATTGTTTACAATTTTTCAAATTATTGAATTGAATGACTTGCAAATTAAGAGAAGAGAGAGTTTACAGAGAGTTTATATAGTTATAGAGATACTTCAAAACAGTTTCAAGTTAGACAGTTTCAAGATACTTGATAGAGTTCATTAGTTTCAAGATTCTTGATAGAGTTCAAGTTAGACAGTTTCAAGATACTTGATAGAGTTCAAGTTAGACAGTTTCAAGATACTTGATAGAGTTCAAGTTAGACAGTTTCAAGATACTTGATAGAGTTCAAGTCAGACAGTTTCAAGATACTTGATAGAGTTCAAGTCAGACAGTTTAAAGATACTTGATAGAGTTCCAAGTCAGACAGTTTAAAGATACTTGATGGAGTTCAAGTCAGACAGTTTAAAGATACTTGATAGAGTTCAAGTCAGACAGTTTCAAGTCTCAGTTTTCAAGTCCCAAGTTAGTTTTCAAGTCCCAAGTTAGTTTTCAAGTCCCAAGTCATTTCAATGCAGTCAATTGAATTCAACTTTTTCTTTGTAGTTTAAGAGAATTTAATTTAAGAAAATGTAATTTAAGAATTTAATTCAACCTTTTTTTTGTTGTTTAAGAGAATTTAATTCAACCTTTTTTTTTTGTTGTAAAAGATAATTAAATTCAACCTGAATTGACCGGTTTGCGTCTTTGGTTTAACTTTCGTTTTGCTTGTAAGAAGGAAATTGACCGATTTGTCTTCTTTTCATGCCATTGCTGCGTATATAAATATATAGGTAAAATGACATATTTATTGTTTGCAACCAAAACCGTTTTTACAAATGTTTTTAACGAGTTTTATAATTATTGTGATTATATGATGACAGAAATAGTGTAATAATTAATCGATCATGTACCTAATTTATCTTGCTCTGTACGGTCGGGAAATTTACCCGTAGGACCGCACATACCCTAAATTTCAGTTGTGTTTATTCTTTTTTGTCATTTAATTTTAATAAAACTTCTACACAATAAAACATATGTATTTATCATATGCAAACAAGTTTTCAGACTAAAATATCAAATAATTCAAATTCTATCAACATTTAACGAAAGAGTATAATTTTTCTACTTAACATGCAAAAATTATTAAACCTTTTTAATATTTTTTTTATTATATAAAAATAATTTTTAATGTAAAATTTACCTGAAATTATTAAAAGAAAAGATTGTTCGAAATGCTTTCCTTCCATTTCAATAACTTTTTTATTCTTGGCCGAAACTCATCTAAGGTTCGATTTACTTTTATTTTTAAGAATATTATAAAATTATGTTTAGCTCATTAAAATGCATAAATTGATTTCTATTTTTAATTTGTATTCTTAATTTTCTTAATTCAATTATCTAGGGATACTTCTGGTTAATGTTAATGGTTATATAGTTCATATATAGCTAGGAATGTTACTAGTCGAATTTAATTCCACCTTCAAAAGTTAATTTTTAATACCGCTAGATTTACTTTCATTAATTGTAAAGTCCTCTAAGTACGTTTCTTTTAATTACCTTAATATACGTGTAACTGATTTAATTACGTAAAATTGATAATCCTAGTTGAATTCTATTACTTTTGACACACATTCGAATTCATTTTCTTTTCGTACTTCAAGTCACTTTCACATGAAACTCATATGCATACACCATCATTAATACTACCTGTAATTAGATTTTAACAATAATTGACTTAAACTTAAAAGATTTTATAACCCTAAACCCATCTTAAATTATTATACATTATTTTTAAAACTTTGTTAATTCAAAAACCTTCCAAATCCCTACACATACACACGCATGTATGCACACTATATATACTATATATACAAACCTTATGCTAAAATCATTGGATATCACAATAAACTATTTCATTACGTGTAAGTGCAAACTATGCAATTTAGTCTTAATCATTTTTGCTTTCTAATATATCTTGCTCATGCATTTATTCAGTTAATTGAACAATCCTCTCAGCTAATCTGTCCCTCGAAATTGTAAGATACACACTTTGTACCTAGTACACCCAAATACACACTAGACCACAGGTCTATACATCATCCACTACGTAATTCGATTTGTACCTACAATAGTCAATAAAAATTAGTTTATAGATTGTACGATTTACGTTTTTCCCTTTTATCTACTACTCATCATGTATGTAATTTTTCCCACAGAAAAATAAAAATTTAAAAAAAAAATTTAACTATCATTGTTTGTCTAACTTAATTGTTTGTCTAAAATTAAAGTTTTAATCTTTGAATTTTATACTTTATAAAACTCTAAGCAAGTGTCATGTTAAAAATTTAATTACTCTGCATGTACCCAACCACCGAACTCGTTCTGTATAAAATTTGTATTGTAAAAAAAAAAAAAAAAAAAATTCGTCATCATCTAACTTGAATTCGTTCGATGTTATTTTCTCAATTGTATTGTATTAATTGTATTATATCATTGTATTAATTAATACCATTTTAGAGGGGGGAACACTGTAAAAATGAACAATGAATAAGCCATATTCATTTTTACATGAGAAACCAAAATCGCCTAAGCGAGTTTTGGATAGAATTTCAATTTGTACTTCTTTATTCATTACTGTATTTCCCTAATTCATCTTTTCTAATAATGACTTATACACTATGACGTCATAAAATAACTTAATTCTCTCTACGTTTCCCATACCTTGTACACTGAATCATGTGCTTAGTATTTGGACATCTTCCGTATTCAATGTATGGTAAATTCTTTAATAATAATGTTGTGGTGTTATGTAGTATAAATATTATTATTCAACTATATTCATCTATACGTCCATATCTTATCTTGACCATTACCCTATATAAATTTTATTAAATATTCATTTTTACTCTGAAACGCAAAACTTTATGCATTCGTTCGAAAACGCACAAATACGTTCTCGTATTATTTTTTATTTTTATTTTTATTTATATCACCTCTCGCGATGAACTCGAAAATGCTGAGGTAAGTGATCAAATTCCGCTCACTACGACAGAAGCGAACGCTTCTAAGATAAAAATCTCCTTTCGCTCCAATTCAAATTTATAACATAATATAACATAATATAACATATTATGTTGTATATAAATCCATACCGTATGTGCCCATGTACTTTGTATTATATTTCTAACATCTTAATTGTCTATTAATATGAAACACTGTAAAAACAAAACAAAGTTAGAGTAACTGTTTAATTGTAATTAACTGTAATACTTTAATTTAATATAACGTAATGTACTTTAATGAAACTGTAATTAATAATGACTTGTAATGTACTTCAATGAAACTGTAATTGAATGTAATGATTTAATATATAATGTAAGAATGTACTTTAATAGAACTGTAATGGACAATCATAAGCGAATGTGAAGTAATCCATAATTGTAATCGTAATTGTAATGAACCAAAATTAATACGTACTCAGTCATGTACTCAAATTGTACTTATGTACTACTATGAAATTATATCGCCTTCATAAATGTAGACGGCGAAAAATTCAAATTAGTTTTTTATTTTTATTTTTTTTATTATTTTTATTTGGAATTTTTCAAACATCTGATCATGTGTTTAAAAGGGGGGAACTTAACCTTCAACTTCCTTCCCCCAACATTTAGGCTTATATTATACATGTATTTGTAAAATGAACTTCACTTGATTACGGCTCTCTGCTTTGGTCACTGCTACGAGCCTCCCTTGTTAGCAGCCTCGCTGCGAGGAGGGGGCAGAGGCCCCTTGCCTCCTTAACTTTTTAGATTCCGGCCTGAGCCATGGTCGAAAGAGGTCGAACCTCTACCCCTGTAAATTCAGAGCACTACCTGTACATTTTTAGAAGTAAACTACAGTAAGAGAAACTTTTTATTTTCCCCTTCGAGCCGTGCTCTCTTCAGAAGAACTTAGTCAGTTAAGTCGATAAGTTATAAAAGAAAAGTCGATAATTTTAGTCTCAGAGAAAGTATCAGAGTATTATAAAAAGAGAAGAATTAACAACTGGCGGGCCTTTACCCAAATTAAGAAAGAGACAACCCAAGCACCATAGAAGATATTGGCATAACAGTCTGGCGACCTTGCCAGGATAGAAATTACCCTGCATCAGGATAAAACCATTTGACCGGCGTGTCACGACTTCCAGTTCGTAACATCCACCCTTGAACCGGTGTGTCACGACTCCAAGTTCTCCACGCCTAGTTTTCATCCAAGAAGAAGTAGCCAGCAAGACACGTCTTCAGGACACGTCTCTAAGGATTTCGCCGTAGAAATTTTGTTAAGTACACAGTTTGTTTTTTTTAAGTAATTTATAAACACTTGAAAAGTCAGTATTATTAACAGTTAATATTTAGTATTGAGCCAGAATTAACACAAAACACAGTGAACACTTCAGACACCAGTGATACATTTTTTTTTTAGTGAAACAGTAATTTTCACAGAGGTTAAAAGTAACAGAAGTTAAAAGTAACAGAAGTTAAAAGTAACAGAAGTTAAAAGTAACAGAAAGAGTTAATTTCAGAGAGTTAATTGTCACAGAGTTAATACAGAGGTCACAGAGTTAATTGTCACAGAGTTAATTGTCACAGAGAGTTAATTTCAGAGAGTTAATTTCAGAGTTAATTTCACTATTATAGTCAGTATAGAATAATTTTATTTATGTACCAAACATAATAGTACAGTACATTCGCGTACATTAGAGTGAAATATTGTTTACAATTTTTTCAAATTATTGAATTGAATGACTTGCAAATTAAGAAAGAGAGAGTTTACAGAGAGTTTATAGAGTTATGATAGAGTACAAAACAGTTTCAAGTTAGACAGTTTCAAGATACTTGATAGAGTTCAAGTTAGTTTCAAGATTCTTGATAGAGTTCAAGTTAGACAGTTTCAAGATACTTGATAGAGTTCAAGTTAGACAGTTTCAAGATACTTGATAGAGTTCAAGTTAGACAGTTTCAAGATACTTGATAGAGTTCAAGTCAGACAGTTTCAAGATACTTGATAGAGTTCAATCAGACAGTTTAAAGATACTTGATAGAGTTCAAGTCAGACAGTTTAAAGATACTTGATAGAGTTCAAGTCAGACAGTTTCAAGTCTCAGTTTTCAGGCCAAGTTAGTTTTCAAGTCCCCAAGTTAGTTTCAAGTCCAAGTCATTTCAATGCAGTCAATTGAATTCAACTTTTTCTTTGTAGTTTAAGAGAATTTAATTAATAAAATGTAATTTAAGAATTTATTCAA